>JAODUG010074500.1:3068-13216 GCA_027564795.1 Aphredoderus sayanus
CCCCCCCCCCCCCCATTGGGAGTCCAGACGCTTGCCCTTACTCTCTCCTTGCAGGCCTGTCTGCTCGCCGCTGTCTATCTCCGCCTGCCTTCCCTGTCCTGCGCCAGGCTCGTCATTCTCCTACTGCGTGTGTGTGTGCGTGTGTGCGTGTGTGTGTGTGCGTGTACACACACACACAGAGGCGGATTCCATCCTCCTTAAATAAGCCACATTTTCTAGGTCATTTCTCTCACTCCATCTCAGAAATGACATTTGCGTGCGTGTGTGCGTGTGTGCGTGTGTGTGTGCGTGCGTGTTTATGTGTACTTAAAGGTACATCCTCCGATACCTCGTTGGAATTCACCTTGTGGTTGAGACCGAGCATTACAATTAATCTGTTGTTTGGGTTTGAAATTAAGGGTACAGTATGTTGTTTTTCTAGCTACAGTACCAACCATATATTTACACACATACATACATATACACACATACATACATATATATATATATATATATATATATATATGTATGTATGTATGTGTGTATATGTTTGTATGCGTGTGCGTGTGTGTTTCTTTGTTTCCCATTAGGGGGAGTCTCTTTTCTTTTCCAAGGCTTTAGATTTTGTTTTTGTTTCACACTGCTTTCCTTTTTTTTTTATCTCATTTCATATACTCTCCCCACCAAGTCTTTTTAAAACTAGTTAAACCACCAACACACGAACACACAGAGGGAGAGAGAGAGAGGGAGAAAGAGGGAGAGAGAGAGAGAGAGAGAGAGAGAGAGAGAGAGACCTCAGCATGCGCTCAAGGGAAATAACAGTAGCTGGCAGCGGCCATTATGCGTAGAAACAGCAAAATAGAGGTGTTTTGTCTTCTTCTGCACTCCTCACCCCTCGGTAGTGCAGTGCTTTCTAAGCGCATTGTCATAAAAATGGAATCTGGCACGTCGCTACGAACCTCAGTCAAGGCGGAGAGGGAGCCCTGACTTCCACCTCCACAAGTCTACCCACACGCGCGCACGTACCGAGGCACGCACATACACACACGCACGCACACACACGCACACACATGCACACACACACACACACAGCTGTCAACAGCAGTAGTAGTTTTACAGAATTAAGAGTGTAAATACTAGGAAATTCTAGAATCGTTTTTCTTTTCTTTCTTTTTTTACAATAGGAATGTTGTCAAGAATATAAAATAACAGCTGTGGGTATCCAGATCTTTCTCACGGGGAAAAAGAGACAAACAAACACATAGCAACGAGAGAGAAGAAGAAAAAAAAACAGGATGAACTTGTGAAATGCTGAAACTCTTATATTTTACCGGCCTGCAAAGTTTGTTGCTAGAAGTTTCCGCTTAATTTTTTTCCCAGTTATGTGTCAGTCTTTTTTTTTAGCAGCAGTCAGCAGCAGTTCAGAATAGATTGATCGTAGCTCTGCAGTATCGAGCATTCACAAAGATCTCTGGAACCTTGCTGTGGTGCTGCATTCTGGTCAGTGGTGGTAAAATACTAGCCATCATCTCTTAATCCCCAGAACATATCTTTGAAACATTATGTCTGCAAGTTATGCCTGCAAATATATAGATGGCATGCTGGTACATTGCCAGGGTGTACACATGCATATTTGCTAAAGAATTATCAAAAGAATAATATAACCAGCCTGGCTATAAAAACAAACAGAATATAAGTTTGCTGCTATTATCTTTAAAATGTTGTATATAGGACCTTTTAAAGGTTATGTAAGCGATTGTAAGCTAATACACTTCTTGTCAAATCTCCTCACGGTCTGCTAGCTTGCCTGTTTTGTGTGCACACTGAAAGACAATCTGGTATCTGGTTCCTACACAGTCTTGGCACTGTAGATGGGAACAAAAACAAAGTGGTGCAGACCGCACCACACAACGCTATCCCAGCCTTGCTCAGGCTTCTGCGCCCCATGGCACTGGAGAGAGAGATTTCTGTGTTTTGATCGAGTTAAAATGTCAGCAATATTTCTCCAGTGTCTTGACTCCACCTTTTAACCATCCTATTGTCCTTATTATATCTTATTGTTCCACCAGAGGGCGCCATATTATTGTGTATGATTTTGTGTGTTTTTTTAATTGTCATTGCTGTGTGTTATTTCTTTATGTATTTGTGTTGTTTTATGTGTCTTTTAACCGTCCTGTTGTCCTCAGGTTTCAAACTCACACCTTGTTGTGTCAGCAGTGCACATCATATGTCTGTGTAAGCTGTAGAATTAGGTTTAGCGCCCTCTATCTGCCACAAAGAGGTAGTGCTTTGGGTCAGTCAGACAACAGGAGGGTTTTTAAACATGCTTCACCTGTTGTGTCGTTCCTCCTTGCAGGCCGCAGCGGGTGAACTGGGTCAAGGTGGACGACGACGTGCCCTCGCACGCCGTCATCACCGGGGGCGACCTGTACATCGAGAACCTCAACAAGTCCTACAACGGGACCTACCGCTGCGTGGCTTCGAACGCCGTGGGCGAGTCCTACGACGACTACATCCTCTATGTCTATGGTATGTAGTGCAGCTTGTGTGTGTGGAGGTGGGGGTGTAGCCGCCATGCTAATGCTAATGCTAATGCTAATGCTACCGCTATTGCTATTGCTAACACTTACTCTAACAAAGCCTCCTCTCTTCCTCTCCAGGCTAATCTGGTTCATTCCTTGCCATGACCCGACTGATTGGAACTCTAATTACACGTTTCTGCTTTTACTTAATCTCGTTATATTACCGACCCTCTGCTCTCATGCGATATAGGGTAATGTACACCGGGCATAGATAATAGGAGCACTCTCTTTATGTAGAGACCATATCTATCATTTTTCTCTGTGTTCCTACCACTCTGTTGCTCAACACCTCATCTAATCCCTTTTCTGCCTGCAGCATTAATACTGTGGACACCAATAACATTTGCTCCCTAAGCAGGACATTATACTCTAATGTGCTCATTTTCCACGGCCAAAATGACTTTCTCATATCGCTTTTGGTAGTGCCTAAAGCACCCGCAGGGAAATAATTTGGCTGCTTTTGTCAGCGGGAGTTAACAGAGCGAAAAAAGGGCCTCTTGTTTTTAAAATAAAAGGGGAGCTCAGTGGCTGACAGACGCCAGTTGAATGGATGTTATTTACTGCGGAGCTGTGAGACGCTGTGCTAATGATTAGCGCTGTAAAATAACAGAGGCTCCGTCAAAGAGCAGGAAACGGCTTATTGCCACCTGCTTTGTTGCAGCTGTTAGGAACCTATACACACAGAGCAGTGGTGGTGTATGCGTGCTAGTCTACCTGTGTGTGTTTGTCTGTCTGTCCGTTAGTTAGGCTGCCTTCACGCATGTTTTCTTTGGTCGATTATTATTCTCGAAATAAGATAATGTTGTTGCATCTAGTCCAGTTAGCTTTTCACACTGCCTTATTACAAACAAGCCACAAGTCACACAGACTATCAGGAACTACATTAATTTGGAAGTGATTTTTTCCGGATCTCATCATTTTTACCTCAGGTGGAAGAAAATTGAAAGTGGTTGGATCATTAATTTATTGTTTTCGGTAGTTCAGCTGTTAGTTTTATTGATGGTAGTAGTTGCTGCGATCACAAGGTTAATTAACAAAAAAATTAATTCGGTTGAAGCTCTTAAATGTGTTTCGGCAAGCGATTTAGGAGCAGGGTAACAGCGGGGATTGGTTTGTTGAAAAGTCAGTTATCAGCCCTCAGAGATAAAATAACGGGGATGTGTAAACTATTCTGCGTATAGGAGCTTTAAATGCTGTGGTAATTGTATAGAGCTTGTCTCACCAGCCCTCACCAAACAACGTCAATAACATGTCTGCCTAGTCTCTTGCGTCACCCGTCCTCTACAGTAAGAAAACAATTAAATTATACACCAATGGAAATGTGCAGCCACCTGAACACATCTTATTGTGATGCCACCCGCCACTGACATACAGTAAGACGCCCACTGTTCCTATTAGAGCTCATCTGTTGATGACTTATGCCAACCCCCTCCTCATCCCCAAATCATCAATACACAGCAATGACACTCAGGGGCCTTTTAAGTTACGAGCATGCTTGTGAATGTTGCACTGGCTGTTCTGTTCCGTTATGTCTTGAAGCGGTAAAAGGAAAATATAGCTGTGCTGAAGGATTTTCTTTGACCATTCACACACTAAATAATAGCAATTTGTGTTTCCCATGAAAAGTGAGAATAGATGATTGTACAACTTATTTCCACCTACCACTAAAAAGGCTCTGTATGAAGAAGAAAAAATCATCCCTTAAGAGGTTTTCAAGTTGTTTGTTGCCAGACGCTGTTTCCGCGCCAGGATCTACACTGTACATTAGGGCCACGCAAACATGATAATGTCGGCCTGGCGTGTATTCCTTAACCCAGTTGTAGCTTGACAGCCTGGACAAATGCAAGCGCCGGCCAGCATCTCCTATAATACATTTGATTCCCAAGTATTGTGACCCTTCAGGATGGAGGGAGCCGGGAGGCAGGCTGCCACTAACAATGTTAGTGGCGTAAAGAATGCCGGCTCCACTGCTCTGACTCTCTGAGGTACTCCACAGGGGCAGTAGGGGGGGGAGACACATCGAGACTTTCCTCTCCCAGTTAACTGAAATCTAGAGCAGGGGCTTTAATGTTGTTGCCGTTACAGTGTGCCATGCCGCTTACTTAATAAACACTTCCTTTTTCATCCCCTGAACCAGCGGCTGGTGTTATTGCCTAGTACTGGCTCATTTAGTATCTTCACATTGCTCACATTTTTCTTTGTTTATGTCTCAGTCCCCCATCACCACCACCACCACCACATCTTAAACACACAGGGGTATGATACTGGAGCTCCTCTATCTGCCATCTATTGCTTTTGGCTTCATGACATAATGAGTCTATCTGTGTTTCCCTTGTTATGTGGATGGGTGTGTTCATGCCTTTGTCCCTTTGCACTGCACTGTGAGAGCAGGTTGTGCAAAAGTAATGTGAGTCTATGGCTGCACCGGAAGGGGCAAGAGCGGTGTTGATTACAGTCTTATAACAGCTACTAATTTGGACCGCTGTGTTTTGTTTTTCATTAGCTTTTGATTGGAGTCGGCCACTCCTAGTCTCTTAGTGCTGAGAGATGTGTGCTATTGTGCTGTTTGCCTCTTAAAATAAAGGTAACAGTCTGTGTTCTGGCTGTTTGTCATCATCGTGTTGTGAGCTTTAGGGTTAGCTCAGGTTTGAATTACTGTTCATTTAAAAAAGTAATTCAGAGTGAAAGAGCATTGTGTACAGTAATGCAACCATGTGTACTGTGTGTAAGCTACAAAATGGCTGTTGATGCTCTCCTTTACCTTTTTATATTCTGTATCCCTGATAGACATTCACATTTTGGGTAGCCTGAGTAAGATGCCAAGCTATCTCCAACCCAGTTTTATTCTAATTCACTGGTACTTCCCTTTACATTTAATACGTTCAAAGACACTCAATGGACAGCTCAAAATGTAATCCATATAAATAATAATAATAATAATAATATTAATATTAATAATAATAATAATAATAATAATAATTATTATTATTATTATATTTTTTTATTTTATTTTATTTTTGTAGAATGTACTTACAATGGATTACATGTCTAATCAGGATTTAAAAACGGGGAAGATTCCTACTGTTTGGTCTCCAGGGACGCGCGTCTGGGTGGAAACACTCCATGTGATGCTCGGAGCGTCAGTGCCTCCTGTGGGCCCTTCACCCACCAACCCTGTCTGTGGGCCGCCACTGGGTCACATGACTGAGCGGGGGTAAACAAGGGATACTGCCCCAGCAGGAGCATTCAGGCAGTCACGTCTGAAAGTCAATGAGCTCCAATGCACGTTGAAACACACAGCTCATCCAGAAAACCCAGAAAAGAAAGACTCTGTCTCCATCTACCTGTCTGTTTCTTCTGATTTATTTAAATGATTTTTTTTAATCCCTCTCTCTATTTAACTCTATGCTTTGTTTATAATGAGCGATTGACATTGATGATCCCAAACATCTGCTGCACCCTCACGGTTCATGATGGGATAAAACCAATTAAGCGGCACCACCGCCGAGCAGCAGTTTGTCAGCTCCAGAGCCCGTGTGGCTCTCATCAAGATGGGCCCACCAGCCACCCAGCTCCCCCATTGGTCACAGCTCTGTAACTACGTGTTACCACTTGCAACCCCTTTTGTCCTCGCCAAGGTTGGCTTCACAACAGCGGAGTGTGCAGATAGGTTTGAAAGTGAGGCGTAGGGGCGTAGTGGCACAGACAACACTGTCTGCCTTGGTGTACATTTCAACTTGGCTTCGGTCTCGATTCTGAAGGCTTCCAAGCCAGCTGTTTTCGTTGTGCAGGTAGCTTTCTTTAACCCTCCCGCTTTCCTAGGGTCAAAATGACCCGGTGCACTCGCCAGTAGCGGGCGCTAACCACAACACGGACATATGACATTTGGCTTCCTCTGCTGGTAGTCTGCTGAAATGCCTTAGGACAGCGGGAGACTGTATGTCATATTTTAAACATTAATGTAGCAGCAAATAACTGTTTTCTATGTAAAGATATAGTGGAGTAATGGTGTACTGAACAGAGAATGAGATCAAGCTCCCTCTGTGTGTGTTGTAATATAAGTATGAGCTGTTTACATAGCCGGACATGTGAACATTGGTGAGTGTGTGCGTGTGTGTGTGTGTGCGTGGCCCACGGAGCAATTGTTTTGGTCTGAGATGCTGGTGCTCTTAGTGTGACATCTAGTGGCAGAAAGTCATATAGAGGCACTTTAAATAAAAGAATGGGCTCAAAGCTTATGCATGGCTCATACTTATTCCACATAGTGTTCAAACTCATACTTATTTATGCAAGTTGTGCCCTCAAGGAAGATGTTTTATTTGATACACAGCATCCCCATCCTTAGGGAACATGCAGCAGAAAACAAAATAACTCACTTTACCATTTTAATATCTTCCTGAATGTAAGCATTTCTTTTTATTAATAGAAGCAGGCAATTACAGTAGTTGTTTCAAATATATTTTAATTCGTATAATGGATGGATGGATGGATAATGTCCTACAATAATACTGTATATAGTCTGACAAACATAATTTAGGTTAGGGCAAGAGTTATACTGTACTCAATTATTGGGCATCATACTTCTAACAGCAAACAAGTAATTTGTATTTTGTCTAAACTTGGATGCACACGCACACACATACTGTACTTGGCCAGTGAGTCCCAAGATTTGATGTGACAAATTATACAGCTAAACCTGTCAAGAGAGAAAGATGAATAGTGTTGAAAGGGTATTATACATTCCGGTTTGGACAAAAATTGATGGCCATTATTTTCTTGATTGAAAACTGTTAGTAAAGTTTACTTTTTGGGAAGACATCATTTTAGTTTCATTCTAGTTTCATAGTTTCATTCTAACTACGCATGTTCTTTAGACAAGCTATTCAACTTTGGTGCCCTGGGTTCCTATTGTTTTACTCTTTAGGAAAGGAGATGAAACTTGCTATTAATTCCGTTTTAAAATAAGGAGTGTATTATCACTTGATTTAGTCTCCTGTCCCATTTGCAATTCGCGGGAGAGATGTTTCAGTAATGAACGATTAGTTCAATAAGAACTAAAAGTGAACACTCGTGCACTGATTAGTTTTTCTTTTTTATATCCATTTGAATGCATTAAGTCTGCTGTGGCTTTTCCTCAAATATCTTTTCAGAGGCTGGCTGTGGGCATATTTAGAGATCATACTATTGGTTTGGAGGACTGACCGATTCACTTGAGTAACTGGCCGTATGCTCTTTCTGAACATTGAGGAAGAATGTAGCCTATGTATCGTTCAATGAGCAAATTACTCATTCATTGAACAAGAATGGGGTATCTTGGTCGTAAGTGACATTTTAGGAAACCAAAAATGTCACTATGTGAGTTGGTGAACGATTCTTTTGAACAAATCCTTTCATTAAGTGACATTTTATGAATCTTAAAAAAGACTCAAATCTGCCAGCTCTCCCCAAGAGAAACGACCTCATACGTAGCTGTGTTATTTTATTTCAGAAATGAAATTGTGTAGCCTCCACAAAACACACTGTATGTTTGTATGTGGAGGATCTCATGAAGCAGTATTGCCACTAAACGTCTAGACTGATGCCACACAGCCACTTCAGCTGCTGCTTCAGGTGTCCTTATGCGTCTCTTGCCGTCGTTGCTTGCGTTGCCTTCTTTCATTGAACTGCCGCGCTGCCTTTGTGCTAATTAGCCTCCCGAATGACTCATTTTTCTGCTCCTTCTAATAACCCCTACCGTTTTCAGTCCATTTCCAGGCAATCAGAGCAGCATGGCAGACTTCTAACCAGCCCTCGGCGCCTGCAGCTTCTTATCAATGCGGCTCCACCACTTCGACAGGGAAAATGTCACTTTTGATATCCCCCATGGTTATTGTCAGCAAAGGGGAGTGCAACCTGGATAATGATAATGAAGGGGGGAAAAAGAAAAAGATAAAGCCCGCAGGAGAGAAAATGGCCCCTAGCTTGAAGCCTGCGTACCGAGCTACTCCACAAAGCTCCTCAGATCTCACACAGTGTCGTTTGTTTAAGGTTTTGTGCTTGAATATTGCTTTTTCCCGCGAACCCTCCCCCTCCCCTCCCCCCGTCTCATCTATCAAATCATTATGTTTTCCTTTGATTCATGGAGTTTTTGCTTTTTGTTTGAACTTATAATGGAGTTGCTGCTGATATGCTCACCAACACTACAGTCCTCTCCACACACCGAGGGATTAGGGATGCATAAGGCACATCGTGTTTGTCAATACGGTTCACTGCGTAACAAAGACAACATAAGTATGACACCGGTATGTGGAAGCAATCACACACCTAATCACTTTTAACAATGACACGCCTGACAGCTTATTCAATATGTCTCCCGTGGGCAGACAAGTACGTTGTGTAGGAAGGAACTTCTGTGAGAAACGAGCTGTTTGATCAGCTTAATCACTGCATCAAGATGACCTGTCGTGTACAGTATAAATAATGTTTAGCATTTTGTCTAATTCGGTATAATGCATTTTGCTTAGACATGGGCGATATTCATGTCTAGCAACTAGATTTAGCTAACACATTTGATATTTTAGCAGCCATAAGATACTCCCTTAAGAAATTATTGTTGTTATTTTCATCACTCAAGTACATCTCCATCTTTAATTTATAACCCCAATTCTGAAAAAGTTAGGACAGTATGGAAAATATTTATAAAAACAAAAATGCGTTTAAAAAATGTATTTCAATATTTCATTCACCCTGTACTATATTGGAAACACTATACATCATCTTGTGGATTACATTTTTTGGTGAAAATATACCCTCATTTAATATCTGATGAGTGTAACACACCATAAAAAGTTGGGACTATGTTGTGTTTACCACTGTATAACATCATATTTCTTTTACATACACTTGAAAGTAATTGTGTGTCACAATGTATAAAGTAAATACATCCAGTTATATCCAGTTATATCCAGTTATATCCAGTGATATCCAGTGATATCCAGGCTGTGCTAGCCGCAACTAGGTCGCTAGCTTGATATATTTATTATGTTACCATTTACTGATGCCAAAAGCAAATAAACACGTTTAACCCTCCCGCTGTCCTATGGGTCAGAATGACCCGGTGCCAACCACAACACGGACATATGACGTTCCGCGGTTTGCTCCCTCTGCTGGTAGTCTGCTAAAATGCCTTAGGACAGCGGGAGGGTTAAGTAGGATACTTGGCTTGGCTACAGAGAGGTAGATCTAGCATTGAATGCTATTTTCGTTGTCCTGCTGGAAAATGCAGGCAAGTCCCGGGAAAATCCCAAAGAAATCTGTTATACAGTGGTAAAAACAACTTTTTTGGTGTGCATTCTGCAGTCGTCAGATTTTAAATGACCATTCACAAAATCAAACATCACATAATGTGTAGTGTTTCAAATATAGGGTGAATGGAATTTCTGTTTTTAATAGCATTTTTCACTCTCTTCCAATTATTTCAGAATTGTCGGTTGTGGGTTGTAGTTTATTGCGTTTTATTAGTTGAGTTAACTCCTAAACGTTTTGGAAGTGGTTGAAACAGCTACTGCGTCTTCCAAACAGTGTGACAAAAGGACTTGTTGTTTATCC
>JAODUG010074511.1:0-13216 GCA_027564795.1 Aphredoderus sayanus
TAGGTTTAGTGCCTTCTATCTGCCACAAAGAGCTAGTGATTTGGGTCATTTTGACCCAGAGGACATTGCGAGGGTTATTATGGACAAATCACCTTGCTTTACCTCGGTCCTCCAGACCCAGAGACGCACACACACACAAACACACACACACGGACCTCGTCAGACATCAACATACAAGCCTCTCATAGCCCACCTTCAGCAAATGCTTATGAAGGTATAAAGTTATATGCTCCAATATGACTTGTCACATAATGTGTGTGTGTGAGTAAATGTCTCTGCACGTTTCTTGTAATGAATAGCGCTTTAATCGGATTGCAATTTAGTCTGTTCCCTCTCTGCATGGTTTTCTTGGGAGTATAGTAAGGAGTATGTACAGAAACTATGGTGTGTATCCATTGGGTTAGTTGATTGTATCTGATTACCATGTAGCAATCATGACTCACTGGCCCACTGCTATATTTCACATCAAAGTAAACACACACAAAAATAAATCTCTCCGGAATGAATAATCAGAAGGTGTCAAACAAAGCTCAGCGTGTTTCCTGGAAACACGCTGAGCTTTGTCATGAGCGGCAGCAGGAAGAGAGAGTCCTTGACTTAAGAGATTTAACACATGCTAGGGTCCAAGATATTGACAGATTAACAGCGTCTTAGCTGAAGCTCAAACTGGGTTTACCTGGAGATGTTCTCATTGTATAAATAAAACAAAAAGCAAACTTTACATGCAACATTTATATAAAGTATTACTATTTAGGTGGTTTCTGTGGAAACTTGTCTGCGTTTAAAGGTACACTCCTCTATTTGTGTGTGGAATGACCCGTCTCTGCAAAGTCATTACATTATTTGACATAGGAAAAGTTAATTATTCACTATCACCTCATCACTATACTGTACATCTTGCAGTTGATGTTCAGTCTCTTCAAAATACTCTTCACCGGAGAGTCCCGGTTCATGTAGCTCTCTGTGATGAAGAAATGGAGCTCATGGGAAATGTAAATAACTTCTCAGAAACTCCTTTTCTCACTCACTTTAAGCAAATCAAATAATGTATTAAATGTATACTGTAGTTATGGAATGAATGTATGCTATATTATATAGACCCCTACTGTACTGTAGAATCAGGCCTGGTTTTAAGCTTTCTGGTGTTGGTACTTCCACTATACTAAATATTTCATTCCTGGCTGTCTGCCTGTCAATCTGTTATGAGAAAATCACATACAGTACTAGTGTTGTTGCTTTTCAAAGAGATTGTCGAATGAGGTTAAAAATTTGGAGAAAACAATATACGAATCCATTGACAAAACTTTGTTTCCATTTGTTTATAAAGGAAAAGAAATATGACTTTATATATATACACAGTATAATTGAATGAAACATTGTTTAACACCGTCTTATAACATTCATACAATTAAACAGCACCACTAGTTTAATTACATGGTTTCTCTGCTGCAATATTATCTGCATGCCTGGTTGGCATGGAGTTTCTCACAAGTCAATCAAACCAGTGAGCTTCAGCTCCACCATTCTGCTTCCTGTTGTACTACTCTACTGTATACCTTCATTATAGTGTTAGTGTTTGAGTAGGAATGTCCATCTATATTCCACTGCAACATTTTAGGATGCAGATTGTTTTTATCTTGCAGATGTTACAGTGAGGCTAATCTCCAAATGGGGTGACTGCTGGAGGGGAATCAAATTTTTTTTTTTTTTTTACTGTTCCAAAATCCATTGTTTACATTTTGATTCATAGCAGAACCTTGATCATTTTAGTACGTTTTTAGTTTATATGAGAAATTTGATTACTGATCAGAATTGGTACCATCCTAGTAAAATATTTTTTCAGGAACCAAATTAACACAAATGCTACAGTATGATATTATGTTATACTAGACAACTATAAGCAGTTTTACAGAAGCGATAGTGTTTCCATGAGGCCCATTGCCTAACTTAAAAAGATGTACAACTCATTGTTTTAAAGGTCTAATTCTGAATCATTAGAATACGTGTGTCAGATACAAACAGTACATTAGATGCATTACAAAACCATGTAGTCAGATTCAGAAATAGAAATATCCTCAGTGCCTTATAATGGTTCTGAATTTAGAAAAGTTCTGAATCAGTTTGGTTGGTCAAATCAAGTCTTTGTGCAAGTGGAAGAGCGTGGCACTACAGTAACTGTAGGAGGGCTATCATTCCCAATACCACACAAAACATGTATGCAATTATATTACTGTATAAATATACTGTTGCATAAAACTCTTTATGGGAAGTATTCTGTATTAAATTCATAATTTTTAAGAAATGCAAATGTGATGAACAATTTTAATTTACTGTGTCGTGTGTGTATATACAGTCTCATTGGAATGCCTTGATGATCTTAAATGTATTTTCAATGCAATCCTTGTATCGACTTGCTTTCAAGGAGTAAGATAATCATTACATGTTTTTTCTCCCATATGTTCTTGTAACATCTGCAGAGCTCAATGTTTTAAAGAGTGACTAAATGGGTTAGTCTCTACGGAACATTGCTGTTAATATATTTTTTATCAGTTTCAACCTACATGTCTAGAAATATACATTGCTTATGTGTTGTTGGCTACCATTGTTCACATTTTAATATACAACAAAATACTCAATCTTAACACTGGATGTGTACTGTAACTGTTGATATGACCATGTAATCATTGTGGTGTCAGCGTTCTGTATTATCAGTATCTATTTTATTTGGAGACCGGAGGAGGTCTTGTTATTTAAAGTTGTCTTTAGCAAAAAGTACGGTTAGACTTGAAGAACACTTTCTCTTTAAGAAAAAAATATTTTCCTTTTCTTACTTTATGTATTCTGACATCTACTGTACAGTAATTTCACTGTATGAGTCAACATTGCCGCACTAATTATTATTTGTGACACTGTAAAAGTCCTTATTTACTGTATATCTAATAACTGTAACTGAGTTGTCAGCTTGTTAAAAGAAAAAAAAACTCAATCTGAAAATGCACTTTAATTGTTTGTGTTTGTACATTTTTGGCTGTTTGTTTTATTTATTCTTTGCTGCTGTTAGCAAGGATATGCGTGGTTCAATAAATCCACCAACATTGAGTTTAATGGTGTCTCTTAGCCAAGAGATGTTACTTAAAACTGACTGTATGCTGCCAACAGGACCCCTGTTGTTGGTATTATTGGCTACTACAATGTCTCCGCAGATACAATACCTGTCGCTTGACCTTTAGAAGTTTAAGATATTTGGTCTCTGCCCTCATTGGCTGAGATATCTCTGATGCTACTGAGTACACTCCAATAAAAAAATGAAATATACCAATGTGAGATTGATTGTATGTTCACCTGTAGACCTACTGACGAGTTGAGAGAATGCTATTTGCTATTTTGTATTTGTCTTGCAGTGCTTACTGTTGCTTTGAATCTTCACTGTAAACTCAGAAAAATTACTTTCTCACTCTTAATAGGTTGTTTGATAAAGCAAAATCCCTGAATTATACAATATTACTGAGTGACAGACTGGCAGGGGGGAGGCAGAGAAAGTGACAGTGGGGGTTTATAGAGCCATTGATAGACCTGTACTGACTGACCTCTGCAAAACATCGCCCCAAGGCTGCAGTTTTAAAGGGTTTCTGTGAGTCACAAAGCATCAAAAGAAGAGCTGTCCTTCAGCAGGTCCAATGCTGTGCCTGTCCGCTGTCACAGTCTCTCCGTTATTCTCCAAGTATGTGTGTGTGTGTACGTCTCCCGAACTTTGATAAAGGCCCCTTTCACCGATGCTAGCCCTCGTCGCGGAGACGCACGTTTTGACTGGCGGCTTGATTAATTTCCTATGTAGTGAGTTTGACACAAAAGCTGGATGTTTCCAGGTGCCACCTTTAATGTGTTTCCACTTGGGTTTAGTGGTTGTTGGCGGTGCACGCGTTGCCTCTCAAAATAACCCCCACAAATTCCGTTTTTCTTCAGTTTACGTTTGTTATGTTGACATGTCAGCAACGCTTCGGGTGTGGGGTTATGTGACAGACACATACACATGCATGCAGATAAAACTTGAAAAACAGCATTTTACTCTCGTCCTTAAACTTTGAGTGAACCTGGTTGCCCTGGGAGCTGCACTCAATTACAGTACAGCAGAAAGTCAGCACTATTCTAACAGGATAGCTTAGCTCCCAGAGCTATTTAGTGCTGTGTGTGTGTGTGTGTTGACGTGCGCGGGTGATTATGGGCTTTAGCCGATTTGTTTGGCGTGTGTGCGGTGCGTGCACATGAACACATTAATGTCTTGTGTTGTTTTACACTTTGCGCTCGAACATGCAACTGTAGAGACTCCCCAGCAGAACTTCACGTTGACTCCCACTCTCAGCTGTATTCTCAAGGTTGGAGTCTTATCCAGCAGGCTGCCTCCTGGTACGGAAGATTAGAGAAGCTCCTAAAACAAAGCACGCAAATCCTGGGGGTCACTCACAGAGTGCAGCTGATAGCTTGGTCTTAATCCACACAGCATACAGGGAGCATCACCGATGCTCTTCAGCTCTCGTGGTCTTAAAGAACTTTCCATACAACTGTACACCAAGGACAAATCTTCCTATAAAATAATGTAGAACTCACAACTTTACTCACAACCAGTAAAGACAAACCATCCTGGCACAGCTCACGCATTGGGAAATCATGTATTGCTACTCATGTGGATCAGTGTGGCAAGCAAGGCTGTTCCATAATAACAACGCCAAGGTTAATCCCCGCAACATCCGTTTTTGCCATCACTGTCCATGTGGTCATTTCAAGTAGCATTAGATAAGGTAGAACTAAGCAGAAATGCAATACCAAAATAAGATACTGAAACACTACATCTTCCATTTCCAGACATGCCAGGATAGTATAAGTGTGTTGGTGAATATACCATTTGCATTCCTGGTGTTCTGCATAGTGGATATTCAGGAAACCAATCAGCCTTTGATAACAAAACAATTCTACTGTGTCACGACCAGGCTCCAGGTCAGATATAGAAATAACGAAAACCCACGGGAAATAAATGTAACATATATATATTCTATTTAATGTTTTGCCAACCAAACACAAAACAACAAGTGGTCTGTAAATCAGTGGTGTCGTGAGTGACTGTACGTCTGGATATGAAATTGTACAAAAGAGAACACATGCAGAACATAACTTAACCATAACATAAGCCGTGGGAACTCGGGAACAAGGAACAAGCATCCTGCCTCCGACCGAGCCGCAGGCCAATGGCTAAACCCGCCCTTAAATACCCATCAGCCCGGTGCCTCCAATCAGTCAGAGGGGCACAACTGTCACACATTGGAATATCATTGTCACAGCTATTGTAAATAATTATTCACACATCCAAGTCACATTGTCTTGAGCTTGATACTAAACTCATTCAAACTAAGTCTGACATAATTATACGTCTTAGCTGGGTCAGATAGGACATGTAATTACAGTAGTTGTGTTAAGTGTCATTGTGATAAAGGGGGCAAAACACTATCATTGTCAACCGTTATTTTGCTCGGAAAAAAGCCTCATTGCATTGCAGTTCTGCATGCCTTTTCAGTGGCTTGCTGGATTTGCTGGTGGGTTAAACTCAGAATGGTACCCTACCACTCTTGATCTGCAGTCATCAGTCAGGAAACAGGTCCATCCTCCCACATCTTAGTATTAGTCATTCATTATAAATTCAGTTATTCTCATTCAAATAACTGTGTGCTGGGAAACCCTGGGTTTGGAACTATTGCACTATTGTTTGTTCTTTGTTTGTTTTGGTCAGCTGGCAGCAGTGGTACAGCCTGTGGCATAGTAAAGTATGTATCCTCCACCGGAACGCTCAATGCAACCCTGTGATTTTCATGATTCTAAAACATAATGTACTGGGCTCTCTGCCCCTCTCACAGGAAGGGGCTTTGGTGGAGTGGGGAAGGGGGATTCTTTCATATACCCGATCTCTCTCTCTCTCTCCCTCTCTCTCTCTCTCTCTCTCTCTCTCTATCTGTCTCTGGCACACACAGAGAACCCTTCAGGTAAGAACCCTGGACAACCCGGGTGACTCTCTAACGTGTTGGTCAGGACTGATTGGCCAGATTAGAACGTGATTGCAGGCCTCATGGAGGTCCTTTCCAGAGTAACATTGACTGACTGGCATTAGGCTTTCTATTGTGACGGAATATTACTTATGGACAGTCCTCCACAATTCCACTGAGTGAAATTGTGTCATGTAGCGATGCAGACACACCTGCCACCATGGTACAATCCCTTACTTCTCCTCATCAGGCTGCATTCACAAGATTGGAGAGTCTTTGAAACAAGCACTTACATTGTGTAACAGCAGGCACTTAAACACCTGCTAACCCCCCCGCCAGCTATATTGCTTTAGCGATTCTGTGCTTCGTCTTTATCATAGCATTCAAATATGAACAGTCCTCTTTATAATCTCCCTAATGCCACCTGACCTTCTGGCGTCTCCTCCTTTCCTACCCTGTCTTTCTTTTTACATCTCACCACCTCCTTCTCTCTGTCTCCTCCCCTGTACTATTTCCCCTCTCCTCTCCTCTCCTGGTCACTGACCTCTTCTATCTGGGGTAACCCACACCCCATCTTTGCTTTCATCTGTACCTCTGTGCTCTGCTGCCTCTTCAGTCGCCTCTCTTCAATTTCCCCTCGGTCAGGCTCTGCTGTGGATCGATGGCTGACTGGAACCCCGTCAGGAAGATAACTCAGAGATAAAGAGGCTGGCCGATGATTGGCTGAGAGAAGCTCTCACACTGCAGAGAGAGCCACGGTGGCTAGTTGTCCATTCAACTCTCAGGTGGGAGTCGGGACTGAAAAAGATGGTACATTTAGTACCGGCCATGTTGTTACGCTTTGTTATGAAGGCAGCTGGAAAGTACTGTTAGGATACTTGCAGATACCACACTGAAATGAGAGTCACAATTTTACATACTTTACACATAAAATGTGTATGTAATTGTTTTATTATAGTCAAGGTGTAGATTTAACCCTCATGATGTACCTCGGGTCAAAATGACCCAAATCACTCGCTCTTTGTGGCAGATAGAAGGCGCTAAACCTAATTCTACAGCTTACACACACATATGATGTGCACTGCTGGTATAGCAAGGTGTGTGTTTGAAACCCGAGGACAACAGGAGGGTTAAAAGGCAGAAAAGAAAAACCAAATACATAAAGAAATAAATACTACTGTATGCTTTGCAGCCACAGTGCAGCTCCAGATGACCAACAGCAGTTCTAATGCCCGTCCATTTGGCAGGGTCATGAACACAGACATGCAAACTCACGAAGAGAGGAGTGGACGGTCAGTGAAAGGTCACAGGAACAGCCGCCATGTCTAAACAAACACCACTTGTTCTTTGTGTTAAGATTCTTCTAAGTCTGTTAGACAGCATCAATACTGTATGCTCTGCTAACAGCAACCTGCTATGCCAACATTGACAAGTTGTTCATTAGCAAAACAGACACCTTTACATGGTCAGGCAATATAGGCAGGTTAAAGAAACTGATTAAAGTAAGCCTTTGTGAGACCACAACAGATTTATATACTATATACAGTAGCAGTAGATTTTGTTTTATATTCAAAATACAGTGTAACTAATGTACAGCACTGTACATTCTTCCACTGTCATCATCACATGAGCTCAGATGACCATTTCACACAATGACAAACTGAAGCCACCTGCAGCATGTACTATTTGTCTCTTGAAGCAAGCTGCCTCCAGCACAACTCTCATATTCAACTTCAGGCAGGAATGTGTATGTGAGAATATTATTGTTAGTTGTGTGCATGTTGCTGTGGGTTTCTGCTTCTGTGGTGCGTGCGTGTGTGTGTGTGTGTGTGTGTGTGTGTGTGTGTGTGTGTGTGTATAGGCCAGTGCATGTGAATTGGAGCCCACGAGCTGAATGAATACAGCAGAGTGAGAAAATCATCGGTACGCCTCACCTGCTTCAAGCAACTGCTAGATCTCTCTCTCTCTCTCTCTCTCTCTCTCTCTCTCTCTCTCCCTTACTATGCCTCCACTTTACATCTCTCAAGATTGGCCTCGCTTCCTCTTTCTCTGAACCGAAAGCTAAAAATTCCTACTTTTCTTGTTATAAATATTATGAAAGGCTTCACTTTCTGTGTCACTGGCTCTTATCTCCAAACTGTGGAAATCTTCAGCGCATAATCATTTGAGAAATGAAGGACAATTTGTTCCATCGAATATCTATACAGTAAGGTCAGAATTAATTTAGTAGAGCACTGATTCACAGTTACCCTATTGTAAGATTGAAGTGTCTGAAGGGACCCAAATGGACAGGACTAATTTTAAAATCCGACTAACATGTAATTTAGCTAAAGGTCCTCTCTGAATCACTGTGTAAGACAAGCTACCTGTAAGATTTAGCCTCAGGTGTGACATACTATTATTTCTGGATTGTAACCAATCATCTCTGACCTATCCTTCCACTCGCAGGGAGATAGCCAGTCAAGCTATAGGGCATAGAATTGCAATGCGTTGCATCTCTAATTCCAATTTCCATCGGAAGTTGAAATAATGGAGCCTTTAGGCTTACAGTATAACAAATGTTTCATTTTTCAGACTTTTACACTTTCCTGCCTTTTGTTCTAATACTGGTGTGTTGTCTATTGCAAGATAATGTTTAGCTAGTACATTACAGTACACAATATTTTGCATTTGATGTATCAAGTATCTGTTTGTTTTCAGCAACAAATTTGTCTTCAGTTCACTATATCCCTGTTTTCTTTTTTCTTCTTATTGTACACGCTGTGTGTTTTCTTTTCTTTCACTTTGGTATCTTGTCCATCTCCTTTTGCCACCCTTCAGTTTGTCATGTTTACACCCTCTACTTACCTCCTCTTTTGTTTTGTCCCTCAGTATCACCTCTAACCCCATCCTCACCTCCCCTACCTCTCTGGCCACCATTCTCTCTCTCTCTCTCTCTCTCTCTCTCTCTCTCTCTCTCTCTCTCTCTCTCCCACTCTACTGCTTGTTTTCGTCATTCATTTTGTCTAATTTTCTGCTCCCTTTGCAGGAAGAAGTCATGTTTTGATCTCTCTTAACATTTAGAGGGAAGATGAGAGAAAGGTCTTCTGGGAGATGCGGTTTTCAAAGTGGGTTTGTTTTGGTGAGATAAGAGAGCATTACTGCAGCACTACAAACTTTGCTCCCATCAAGTTATCATTATCCTTACAACTGGCAATCACAGCCCAATATTACCCTGCCATTGCACTCCTAAATCCTAAAGCATTGTCAGCTGTTTTCTCCAAGACAAATTATTCCATTAAAAATATCTTTGTTTATTGGGCTGAGCTGCTATTAGCCAGCTAAGCTACTGCCATGCTCATCTTGTCTGTGGCAAATTATCATCACTCATCATCATCATCATCATCATCACAATTTCAGTAGACTATATTAGATTATTGTTCCCCTGCCCTGCATTACCCACACTGGGATGTTGGATATGTACAATAGCAAGGTGAATGAATGCATTTTTAATGAACTCTATTCCGCTGTTATTGCATATTATTAGAATCAACAATTTGCTAAAGCCTTATGGCAAAATGCATTGTGAAAAGTGTGTCCTTCTCTGTTTATAGGGTATATGCATGAATGTGGGACATTAATAAGACAGTATATGATAGAAAAGCCTTATTTCCTTGAGCCTTATTTGTACTCAATGCTCCCATTCAGCAAATGGAAAACTGGAATAGAACATTATGTGCTGAGAAAGATGCAAAAGCATCATGATGTCCATTTTCTAATATATGGAGAAAATGTAAAGGTTGTAATAAACACATTTTTAGTGACTAAGCCATTCCATTTAAGTTTATTTATCACTTAAATTGAGAGTTCATTAGGCCATACAAGTAACACATTGTTTTTAATATTTTTACAAAGTCACTGTTTTCCAACACGTTAACAAATATTCTTCATTTCTAATACATGTGTTTTGTGTAGATTTAGTGTCTTCAGTCTTACCGGCTACAGAAGAGAACATTCAACTTAGTAGTTAAATATAGAGCTGGGTGTGAAGGTTACGGCAATCTACTGGTTCATGTTGGCACACCTATTACAATCCATATTTCGCTTGCTGATTTCTATGCTTGTCAGTAAAAATATGATTTCTAGTCAGGCACTCTAGACCTCTGGGTTCATGTGCATTGCCTGTGCTGTGTATAACAAAGGGATGGCTATGTTATGTATCTGGAAGAGCTTTGTTCTACACTGTCTATGCAATTAGTTGTAGAAAATCTTAAAATGGCACACGGGTCTGAGAACTATTGAGTTTGCAGACTTTTAAAAAGCTGGTTCATTGACTAAGTTCACAAGGATTCACAATTGATTTTTATTGTGTAATGTATATTTTGACAGGAACCAGGTACAGTATGAGTGAAACTCTTCTTCCAACCATTTGCCTAATGATGGTTTGCAGTGTGTGTAGGGTAGAGAGTAAAGTATAAATGTCTATACTGTGTTTAGTTGGAAACACCATTATCTGCACACAGAGAATGGCGTTGTCGAAACACAGGGTTACACTGTGTAAAAGCTAAATATGTACCATCTGCTCAAATAGAGGTTGAGACTAATGTATGCATGCTTGCACATCTCTCTCTCTCTCTCTCTCTCTCTCTCTTTCTCTCTCTCTCTCTCGCTCTCGCTCTCACTCTCTCTCTCACACACACACACACACATTCATGCACATATCCCACCGGCATCCCTCACATTGGCTAGTTAACTAGCTTGTTGATATCTAGTCAGATGATGAGCTAATGAGATTAAGCTCATTGGTCATAACTGGCCTCGGTGGGGAACCTCACAGAGGCACAACACTAACAAGGTAAAGCATTTTGCTGATTGAAATGCTGGAAATGTTACATGAAGCTCTGGAATAGGGAGGGGATCTTAGGGGGTGGAGCAGAGGAGAGGGGAGGAGAGAAGGGAATAAGGAAACAAGAGGACAGAACTCACAACAGTAGTTGATTGTATTGTTTGTGAACTGCTACAGTAGAAGATGGGCACTAAGGCAATAATACATATTCCTCTACTGTAGTTTCTCTAATGTCCCACCTCCTTACCTTTTTCTTTTCTCTCATCCCGTCTGCACTTCTTTCTTCTATCCTTTATTTCAAATGACTAATTCACTATGGCTTCCAGCACCCCTACTGTGTTGATGAGTAGTAATTTATTCCATGAAATGTGTTAAACAGGCCATTAGTGCTATCACTAACTAGTGAAATTCAATAATTCACCACTTTACTTGCAGTAAACCGATCTCCAGGGACAAGCACTGTACCAGAGTTTGTAAGCGTATACTTTTAGTGTGTGTGTATGAGAGTGTGTGTGTGGGGGGGGGGAGATAGAGAGAGAGAGAGAGATTGAGAGAGAGAATTCAAGTGCTGATCACCTCTGTATGTGCATGCAAACACACCTGGGCAAATCCATTATGCAAGCAGGATTAGTCTTAATGAATGCACAAACACACAGTTTGTGTGTGTGTGTGTGTGTGTGTGTGTGTGTGTGTAGCTAATGGCATACAGCCGTACAGTTGTGCAGCATTTGATAACATAAGTGTGTGCAAGTCTACAAAATTGAAAGGAGAGCATTGAAGCGATGGGGAGCAAGGGAGGGACAGAGGTTGCAGGCAAAAGAGTGCAACAGAAAAGAGGGGTGTGGCCGGCCAGCAGGGGGCAGTGGTGAGCAGGTGTGGCGGGTTGAGAGAAGAAGCTGAGCAGATGGAGAGGTGGGGGAGGTAGAGGGTTTGTTGAAAGAGGAATAGACTGAAAGAACTGGAGAGGAGACACAGGGAGAGTAACAGAGACAGAGAATAAAGAGTGAACATAAAAATGAGAGTAGAAAAGAGAGTGACTAATGTGTGTGTGTGTGTGTGTGTGTGTGTGTGTGTGTGTGTGTGAAGAGCAAGCAATAATGTAGGAGTGTAAGAGGCACTAGGGGAAGGTGAGAGAGAGAGAGAGAGAGAGAGAGAGAGAGAGAGAGAGAGAGAGAGAGAGAGAGAGAGAGAGACGCGAGATATCGCACAAACAACCCCACAGGGGGTCTGCCTCCTGCAGCAGATGTTCTCATAGTTTTATTACCGTAGCTTTACCACAGCGAAGTAAGTGTGTTTGTGTGTGTGTGTGCGTGTGTGTGTTCCACAGGGATGTGGGGAACATGTACGTGTGTGTGTGTGTGTGTGTGTGTGTGTGTTCCACAGGGGAGTGAGGAACATGTACGTGTGTGTGTGTGTGTGTGTGTGTGCGCGCGTGTCTGTTCCATGGGGGAGTGGGGAACATGTACGTGTGTGTGTGTGCGTGCGTGCGTGTGCGTGTGTGTCTGTTCCACGGGGGAGTGGGGAACATGTACGTGTGTGTGTGTGCACGCGTGTGTGTGTATATATGTGCGCACAGAGGAGCTGTTATCTTTGTGTTTGCATGTGCGCAGCCTACACAGTGTAAGTGTGTGTATGTATATGAGCATGTTATATATGGATATGTGTGTGTGTGTGTGTGTGTGTGTGTTGCACTGTAGAGCCAGAGAAGAGAACACAGAAGAAGAAAAGATAAAGAGGAATAACTGCCATGGAGAATCTCTGACTCTTGTCTGGTGGCGCTCCATAGCACACGGACAGACAGGGCAATATGCAGAGAATAGCAGTGGCCTCTCTTCTGCTGTACACTGAACCTGCTGCTCAAAACGTTGTCAAATTCCCCTCATGTGGACACAAAAAGAGGGGGAATCTCACCTACCCAGATGCAGACACACACACACACACACACACACACACAGAATGTGTATTTCTACTCTGTGTTAATAATGAATAGACTTCAGTCTGAGCGGCGATCAAAGGAACATAGATTTCATTTGATGTGGACTGATAACGAAGGCAGCCCTTTTAAAGCGCTGCGCCACGGCAACACAAGTCCAAACACCACCAGCTTTGTTTACCTGCTGATTTATTAGCTCCACTGCAATGGATTTATCTACCTATCCCAGACATACATCACTCTAAAACACTCCTATAGCTCTCTCTTTCTCTCTGTTTCTGCTGTGATTCATCTATTTTTAGAAACACAAGCAAACACCATCTCTCTCCCCGTCTCTCTCTCTCTCTCTCTCCCTCTCTCTCTCTCTCCCTCCCTCTCCCTCTCCCTCTCTCTCTCCCTCTCTCCACCCTCTCTCTCTCTCTCCCTCTC
>JAODUG010074522.1:0-13215 GCA_027564795.1 Aphredoderus sayanus
GGGGGGGGAAGAAAGCCAGCAGCTTGGAACCGTAGCGGGAATCAATGCAGTAAATATTAGAATGAGTCACCAAATGGAGCTTGCAAATAGAGAGAAACATATGCAGGCATCATGCACGCATAACACAAATTCATACGTGCATGCACACACACACACAAACACACACACACACACACATACGCACGCACACACACAGACACACACACACACTTAACATATTTTGATCAAACGTTTGCTCCAGCCACGATCGGTCTGCCTTCAAAGTTCTTGTTACTGCCCTTTATCTAAAACTAAACTGTTATCAACTGTTTTCAGAACGGGCGCACCATAGCCTTTCTTGAGGTTTAGGCTGGTTAGGCCAAAGTAAAATGGAAAATGTAAGACAGAAAGACTGTTGAGAATGTTTTCATTCTCAATGAAACTGGATTGATTTCATTCATGATTACATTGGGCTATTTACACAAGAGATAGTCAGATCATCTCCTTACATGATCAAGTGTATCGTAAGAAGTGTCCTAACAAGCTCGATAGCCCACGCCGTGGATACAGATGGCTGTTCACTGAGCTATTTGTACAATTATTTGGCTATTCTATAGTTTACAGTGAAGCATCCTGGCCTTAAAGGAGACCAGGATGACTGCCATAAACATAACACCTTGATTCCCACTTACCCATCCGGACCTGAACTCTGTGGATTAGACCTGATGTGTGAAATAAGCGTAAGTGGTAATGTGTAACTGAAGTGTCCGAGCATGTGCAGAAAGAATACAGAATGTAAAATCTCAATTGTTTCGGCCCTTAATTCTAGTGGAATAAATGGCTGCATGTCAATGCAGCTACTGATAGGTGGATTCTAGAAGTGTCTCCCCCCCCCCCTCTCTCTCTCTCTCTCAAAATGAGTTGCACGCATAGCCAAGGCAGATGTGTTCGCAGCGTTCGTGTGCATTTGGTGGTGGCGGTGGTCGTGTTTCTGGTCAAAAAGGAAGGGAACACCCTCCTCTTACTCTTTACACCCGACCGAAGGAAGTTTCCCCCAAGAGGGACATTTTCACTGTGGAAATAACCTCCTTCGATGGAAACATGATCAGATACTATGTAGAATCTGACATGAAATTTCTCCGTTATTGTGGCTTTGTGGGTAGAGCAGTGACGTAGCTACAGCGCAGCCTGCTGGTCAGAAAGGGGAATTGTGCCCATCCCCCACCCCTGATAGTATTGCTGACGTTGATCTTTTCACTCTGTTTGTTTTGGGCTCTGGGCCCAAAGAGAAGACAAGCAAAATTAAATATGAATGAATTGCATCGGACTGCATACCATATTATTTCCACATATAAAAAACACAAAACAAAGACGGATTAGAAGATAAAACCCTTTTGTTGAAACACTATTGTCCCAGTAGTGATTTGCTAACACTGTGGCTAGCACATTGTGTTAGACAAAAAATATATACAATATAATATACATTTCACCCTGACATCCACTTTTGTGGTCTTGTCACACATGGTGTACATCAGCTTCGTTTGACAGAGCTTTACAGGCTTGGTTAGTACCCGCTAGGCATACATATTTGTAATGCTTATTGAGGAAATAAAATACAATGTATTGAAAAAGCAATAAACAGACAAACCCAAAATAAAGAAGATTTAATGAATTCCACAATTAAAAACCTAAGGCCGTGTTTCGGTTACCTTATAACCTTAGCCATCGCAGCACAGTGTGTCATTATTCATTTATCATCATCACATGTGAATCTACAATACCGCAATGAAAACAATGAGGTCAGGCCTCTTCATCAGATATGGTATCCCAACCATATTAACTTGAAGAAAGGTTCAGATGTCAAATCAAATCCAGGGGCTGTTTAACAAGGCATCTGTCAACTCCTGTCTGTGTCCTGCAGCTATGTCTAATGACAGACCGGACACTTCCTGAGGCCAGACACCCCTCATCCCACAGTCTCCTTATCTTTATGTCTGTCTCTTCAGCCCCCCCATAGAAACAAACACGGAGCTCAGGAAACTCATGCTTGTTAGCGCCACCATTTTATTTGACATATTTAAATATAGCAGCCAAATTTGACTATTAACCGTAACATGGTTTTCTCATTCTAAAGTGTAATAAAAACATTTGATTTAAAATACAGAAAGCCCGCCAAAACAAAGTGTGTACTTTTACTGCTTCTCTTAGAAAGAGACTAAAAACCGAGAAGGCTTGTGAACACACATTTCTTTGATTCGCAGACATGTTTTTAAGATTTCCCTCCCATCAGGCTTTTAAATATAAAGGATCAAACAACAGCAGTGCATTACAGTAGTGGGCTGGAAAAGGCTTTACGGTGCATATACACTTGCGGTATAAAAGGGCTGCCCTTTCAGCACTAGAAGAGACTTATTTAGAGGGTTATTAGTCCCACTTACTGCCCTGGCCTCTGGGGGGTCTTTCATTATGTACTGGCCGGGCTCTATATGGCTCCTATTAGCAGCAGTGGGGAAAAAAAACATGGAACTTAAAGGGAACGTGTGTGTGTGTGTGTGCGAAAGGAACGTGTGTGTGAGCGTGAATGTGTGTAAGGCTGAGGCAGATATAGTGCCATGGCTTACCTGTTCCCCCTTTGATGATCTACGGGTTGCTCTCACTCCCTACTTAAAAACATGTGGCTCCAATACTCTTAAAGGTCTGTGCCTGATAACCTGTGGTCGCCTTACATTATCTGTGCAGCAAATAGAAGCATTTCTGGCTTTTCTCCTCTTTTTTTTTTACACTTTCTTTTTGCCTTTGTCTTGCTACTGCTGAGCTTGGGCACGAGGAGATACACTACTGAGGAGATAAACTACTGAGAAAATAAACTGGTGTGGTCGGATTTCTCTAGAAAGAGAATGCATGGCGCCATAGTACTGTGCTCCGTCTGTGGGCGAATGAGCAATGTGGTAACCGAGTGGTTGTGGCGTACATCAACCTGTGTGTGTGTGTGTGTGTGTCTCTGTTTGTGTATGTGTGTGTGCGTGCGTGCGTGCGCTCGCACGTGTGCGTCTTGACAGAAGTAACAGTTGTCAAGAGTGATTGAGAATGTTTAAGATCACCATCAAGTGATCTAACGATGAACTGCCAGCGAGGCTACAGTATGCTTCAGTTCCAGAGAAGAAACTCGATTCCTACACATAGCAAGGCTGAGCTGTATTTAAAAATGATAATTATCTCTTAAAGGAAAATACTTTGAGCTGTTTATTTCTTCAGAAATGCGAGCAACGAAGCCTCTCAATGCCACCATTGGTTTATCTTTGCCCTTCAGCTATACAGCATGTGAGCTGATTACATTACATTGGGATATTATCATCTTGGGTAGGCCTCTATGTACATTATTTGAGGTCTTGAAATTCCTCTATGCCAGTAGAAGTAAACGGTGCATGTTCTTAAGTCAATGTTATTCAAAAGACGACCTCTCCCCTTTCTAAAATAAAGGGGAAGGAATCTTACAGATAATTGGGCCTCGAACATATACACACGCCTCCCGCCACATAATACGATAGGAGGTTGTACCCTTGACACAACGCCAGGAAGCCCATTCTAAATGAGAGGTCCCACCTCTGTTGACCCAAGCCCAGCCTTACTCCAAACAGGCAGAGAGAGAGAGAGAGAGAGAGAGAGAGAGAGAGAGAGAGAGAGAGAGAGAGAGAGAGAGAGAGAGAGCAGGTGGGGCACTTAGCCAGACTACGAGCACATGCTTTTATAGCACACGAAACACCCATGCAGTCTGGCATGCTGCACATATCTGCACATCAGATGTGTAGGTTCATGTGCTCCGGAACGCACAGCGGCCTTCGAAGCTCCCTTGTGGGGAAAGCGTTGGCCGGTGAGTGCTTACACTTCCAGGGGTTCCAGCAGGTCCACACCCATGGCCCACAGCGTGTCTTTGGTCCTGCGTGTGAGGGAAGGGAAACCACAGGGCCTCTCGGACGAGCTCCACTGACAGGGCCTTCTATTCATTTCCAAGGGCCTCAACACCGGGCCCTGTGACAGAGCGACATGTATAGAGGCAATATCAGAGGCTCGGGGCACCTGAGTAAACCCCCTCTGGCCCACATCAAACGGAGCGGTCGTCCCACCTGAAAGCCTAAAATATATGTCCGGCAGATCTGCAGAAGGCTGGGGAAGGATAGGCAAGACAAACAGGCCACTCAGGTGCTGCTGTGGACTACTGTTTTCATAAACGGGAGAAAGGCAGACCGGGAGACACGTGCATTGGAGTGGATGGAGTGTATTTAGACAGGTGCTTCTAATATTGGAGGAGGGAGGGAGCCACACCTATTGGATACTGTAGACAGGGGAAGATCTATTCAAGCTCTGGGGCTCCATGTAGGTACAGGGTAGGGCTGATGCCCCTACAGCACAGAGCTGGAATTGCTTGATATGCCTTACTGATGTCTAGCTGTCTAATGCACTGCTTCTGAAACACTGTGACCCCATCGATGCCCCGATAGAAGGGGTTCGTTGCATGCAAAACCCTCTCATTTGACAGTAAATGTAGACATCAACATCAGCATAGCATATACAGTGTGAACAATTACAAGCACCTAAATTGTATACACATGTATTATTAGTATTAATAGTATGTGACTCCTCGAGGAGATCACGACCCATTGGTATTAACATTAACGTAAATTGCATACATATTTTATTCTGTATTCATGTTTTTTTTTTATAACTGCAATGTAACATTTTAAATAACATGAATTTGTGCATTGTGTGGAGTTGTGCTATTTCTTTATTCACTTCTGATGTGTATTTAAAATTGCAGGACATCTGGAGTTTAGCATCAGTCCTTCATGGCTGATTGTAATAAGTACTAAATGGAAACTAAAAGGAATATCCTCAAGCTAGTGATACCAATCTGCACTCCAATAATGTGATGTTCTTTAATTCTCTTGGCTCAGTAGTTTAAGTGATAATTAAACCCGAAGTCAGAAACTACTTTCCGTTAAAAAAAACCCAGTCATGCTGGTGACCAAAGAAAACACTTTAATCGTCATTAATATTGTCCAGTGAGTGTGTAATTGCTAATAGCGCTCGGACCTAGTTAAAATAAACATAACTGAAATTTGGCAAAGTTTATCTTGCCCTGAAAACAAAAGGGAGCACAGCTATGACATCAGAGGGGCACCCAGCGAGGCATATAGGAAAAACGGCAATTTCCTGAGTTTATTTTCCTTTTCCATTTTCCTTTTTTCAATTGTGCCTTAAATAGGGGGCTGTACCAACGATGGCCTGTGCCTGGGGAACAGACCAGACACCACTGCCAGAAGACACACCAGGCAATGCAGCAGGAGTTATCTCAACAAACCAGCTAGCCCTGCTACTTGTAAAATGTTAGAAGTGGGAGTAGAGTGCTATTATTCTCTGGTTATCATTGATACTGTACAAAAACAATAGGGATTCTAACCTGCATCCAGTTCTTAAAAGCTTGATTAATTACCAATATTTACAACAAAATACATTTTAATAGGGAAACATATATTGTGCCTGGCACAGAAAAGGCCTCTAAGCCTAAAAGGTTATGACATTTAGTAAGCGGTTTATCTTTTCAAACTTCGCAAATGCAGATCTTCCTGTGTCTGGGTTGGTTTATGGGTAGCTTGTCACGCTGGCTTCGGGTTTGAACACCACAGCATAAACTTACACCAGAACCAAAACCCATGTCACAGCGGGTTGACTTTATTTTTTCCCCGGTTTGAACAGTTAAATTGTCAATAGAGCCAACAGGACCATAATCATAGTTGTTGTTTCACTAATAACATCCTTGAGCAAATATTTTCCACAGGGACGAAGTCATCGCTGCCTTTTTAGGCCTAGTGTTTTATAAAAAAATAAAAAAAGATTAACAATTATACTGCGGAACCATTCAACTCATTCTCCTGCCAAGAGGTTTTTCATGGGCCTATAGAGCATACACACAGACACCTGTACAGCTATAAAAGTGAAAAGGGATTCTCCAATGACTCCACTTGCAGCTCTTGTAAATCACAGCTGCCGCACACAGATTTCATTGAGAATATTGACAATATGGCATGGATAGTTAAAGTATAAGTCAGGGTTTTTCCGAATCTGGAGAGAGAAGCTATGAAGCGGGACATTCCTTCAGATACTGATGAACCCCCGACCCCCACCCTCTCTCACCATAAAACCCTCTTCAAGGACTGGGGGAGGCGGAGACAGCATGGGGTCCTTTATTAATGCTGGCCAGCCAGTGTCAAGCCGCCAACATGTACTCTTTAATTAAGTACTTTGCGGAAAGGTTTTTTATTGCGCTGGGACGAGCATATATCTCATAAAAGATGGTTTGCTCACCCTCCCACTGGCCTCTTCTGGTGTATTTGCTCCAGTAGCCAGTAGTGTTTCTAGTGCCGTGTCTTTGTCTTGCTCTGTTTACAGAGACCTGAAGGGGATTGGTCCACTTCTAACGCCTAGTCCACACGTACACGGCTATTTTTAAATACCTCGCTTTTTCTATGCGGGTCGGTCGTTCGTCCGCACGCAAACAGTGTATATGATCACCAAAGACAGAGATATTTAAAAACTATGTGTTTAGCCTTCACATTTAGACAGTGAGTGAGTGAGTTTTTGGCTTGTAACGTCAGTTTGTGTGCCCCGTTATCCCTTGTTTTATGTGCGCCGTTATATCCTTTGCTACATGAGGTGTTTCTCCTCACAGGTTTGAAAGCATGCAATTGCATTTTCACTTCTTCTTAAACATTGCTGTGTAGACAGGATCTTTTTTAAACGAAGCAGGGAAATCCCCATTTACAAATGTGTCCAAGTATGTGGGTACTTATGTACTAGGCATAAATCAGCAGTGCATCATCTATGAGCTGTAATACACAGTTTCTTAAAGACAGCCCTGATGTCATCTTACAGTTATTTTAATGAAGGTATTAAATCTCGGTTCATTCCTCTCGGCACACTCTAAGACTCTCATTTCGTGATCAGCGGGAGAAACTTGCAAAAACATCTGCAAAACATAACGTTTAAAAATAACCATTGTAACTCAAGAAACTGTTTTTATTATCAATTTCTCTCCCTGGGCAAGAAAACAAATAGGGTCCTTTCGAACATTCTGTCTCCTATGACTTGGATGGACAGTTTCGGAGTTCCATAAATAGCTGTAGCTGCTCATAAAACAGCCCAGTGAGAACATTTAAAATATCCTTAATACTTCCATGTGGTTAAATGTAGAGTGGAGGGAAGCAACCACATATAAAAAAACAAAACAAAACAAAAACATCTATCTAATGACATTAACTACTGTCTCTACTGCGACTGGTCCAACCTGCGAGAATGAATCAGTGTGGGGCTGTTTTATTACCCTGAATACTAACTTTTTTCATCTTTCTTTTTCTGCTCTTGAAATTGGCAGAAAGTCAAGAAACCAGGGCACAATTTGTTCTTTTCTCTCTTTGTTTTGCTCCCTTTTCATACAGCAGTAGCGCCTGGGCTATTTCTCTCCCCACAGAGCAAGAGGCCGTACATCTTGCCTCATTGTGAGTGTGCACGAGTGTGTTATGTGTGCACGTCTGTGTGCATGTGCTTGCTCACACAGAGCAGTTGTATAACCTTGTTTGTCATTCTGACTTTTGGCGGTGGAGCCAAGAAATATTAAAACAGACTTTCGGGTTAGTTTCCCATTAAATCCACTTCTCAAATAGCCGGTGGTCAGTGAGCGTTACGCATCACAAAAGCATCACGGAAGTGCACAAAGCATTTTATTTTAAAGCTATATCACAGACATTGTTTTGAATCCTACAAGAGTTCTCCAGTCACAGAGATTTGTGAATATTAGAATTGAAAAAATGAGAAGGTGGGGTGGGGTGTGGGGAACACGTGTAATATTTCTTCACGGTCAGCCCATGGACAATTTAACACTCCCCTGAGGACCAGTTAAACCAATACAGTACAGTACAGTCTGCAGAGAAGCTCTACAGAGGCTGCATGGACAAAAAGTCAATTTGTTCTTAGCAGTGCACAAAAGACACCAGTTTCTGAGGCGGTGGAGAGGCCCGACCGTGATGCATGTGTCTCCACCCGCATGGCCTCCTCTGGTGCTGCACTGGCTTTCTTGTTTATCTGTGGCCAGCTTGTAAGCAGGGGAACTAATTAAGGGGGCGCCTGCAGGTGGCCCATGGAGACTTTTACAGGTCTGGAGAGGGGGAGGTGGAGGGGGGGAGGGCGGAACAAGGGCACACCCGGAGGGTGGGTGGATGAAAAGAGCCCCTAGGTCAGGGAATGACAGCACTCTTTTGCCCGGGACCACTGGTTCTCAAGGTAAGGGGTGGGGACAATATGAGGACCAGAATGTTTTATTGTTTTGGGTGTGTTTGTAAGGGCAGGGCATTATCTATTATGTGGGCATTATCCAGGTTTAATTAAAGAGAGAGAGAGAGAGTGTGTGTGTGTGTGTGTGTGAGTGAGAGAGAGAGAGAGAGAGAGAGAGAGAGAGAGAGAGAGAGAGAGCAAGAGAATGTTTGAACACAAACCCAACAATTGGTTAATCAAGGCTTGTGTTTTTTTTATGTATTTCTTTATCAGAATTTTTACTTATTGTAAGCAAAGGGTGAATATCTCTGCCATACCTGGATATTATTTTCTGAGAGTGTGTAAAGGCCTCAGTACCTTTACACTCACACAAACAAGACGACTTAGAAAAGGCGAGAGACCAAAGAGAATCATGTGTGAGGAAAGTGTTTACTTTTTACAAGCTTGGTGAAGTCACAATTTGCTGTATGTACATACAGTATCATTAACACACACACACCCACACACACACACGAGAGAGAGAGAGAGAGAGAGAGAGAGAGAGAGAGCATGCCTGTAAATCATGTCTGTGTGTGTCTCTGTGTGTCCTCTGTGTGTGTGTACTTGTCCCGGGGCATTAGGGGAGGGTGGTGGAGGCTGCCCTGCACTGCTCCAGATAACGATGCCAAATGACAGTGCTGCTCTCTGTGGCGTGACACCAGGGGCAAAACAAACCAGCTGTTATGGGAGCGCCCAGCATGGCCCCAATCAAAGCCTGGCTTTTACAGCTGAGTTATGGACACGACTCGCCCATGGACGTGGATAGACACCCTGTGTGTCTTTGCAGCTGGAGGCCTCGTACACACACACCCCCCACCCACGTATGAACGCACGCACACATCCGTATGCACACACACACACACACACACACACACACACACACACAAGCACACTCGCCACGCGTGCACGATGACACACGCAAGCACAAACATAATTGCTAAGATATTATGCATTTTAAAAATACGAACCAAAATATTTTGAACATCTGTGGGATTAAGCAGACATCTGCACTTTAAGCACATCGCCAGGGCTGGCCTTATTAATTATAGGCAACAGCAGATACGATTACTCACTTTCAGTGAGATTGATACGGGGTCATTTTCAATGCAGAAGGGCCAAATGACATGGTGGAGGAACAACAACATGCCAGCGTGTCAGATTACATACATAATATCCATACTATAAAAACAAAATGGCGCCATCTGCTGTCTGGAGGGAGCAGAGGGAGCTTCATATTTCTTCAAAGTCTAAAAAGCGAGAGCAACAGCAAGGTGCAGAATTGTGGCAAGCCATCAGCCTACAGTATTGCACTCATAGGCCTTTCAGACAACTGAGGACTGTGTACAGGCTTAGCATCTTGTCCGAACGTATGGTAACTTGTAAGGACAAACTTGTTACAAGACGCCTAAGCTGTACAGTGTTTTGTAGAAATATTTATAAGAAAGCATAGACACATTTAGAGAAGTGAAGATATGTTGAAATATAGCCTCTGCAGAACAATATTGTGATTTTAAGATTAAGAGGCACTATACTGACAATGTTGCCTTCCCTTTGTCAAATATCTGTGGCTATATTCAGCGCTGTTTCATTACAAACAAATCTATAGACTTAACGCTGAAAGGGCACCCAAAGACAATTTACTATACAGTCAGGGAAAAAAATGAATCAGTGTTTCCAGGAGTGGCCGCTCTATCAAATGAGAGAGGATTTATGTGAGATTGGGTGGTGGCTGAGCACAGAGTTTATAGGGATGTCAGAAGTTAGACAACTTTTCCAGTCTCTGACCAGCGGACACACCGGGGCTGATGGAGCAATGGAGGCTTGAGCAAACAGAGGGGCAGACAGCACAAGGGAGGGTGGAGGAGAGGCGCAGATGTGGAGCGACTGACACAGAACATTACGGTACCTTTTGGAATTCAAGTGGTGGGTTGACTCTGGGACCAGCGCCCCCAATGGGCTGGTCAATAGACTGCAAGAGAGAGGAAGGCGAAATCTTTCAGGAAATCAAATATGTGTTTTCTTAGTGTGTAACCAGCTAGATTTTATGGGAAGTTTAATTGTATTATTAATAGCTTATTTCATTTATTCTACTGCTATTTATTCTCAAAATGTGTTTGAAGAAGTAGGCAGTGATTTTGTCTCCGTCTTCAAAAGGGTGCCATGGGGATCTCTGTTTTAAGTACATGGGAGGGTTAAAGAAAGAAGAAGCACAGAGACTGACAGAAGGGAGGTCATGACATGTTGAAGGCGGTTGAAGGTGATACCGGGTCAGTGGAGGCCCGGAGGGCAACACAGAAGAGGTCAGAAGGTCACAGCACTTGGACAGTTATAGTCATGTGTAACATGTGTAACATGTACATAAATACAGACACACACACTATGAAAAAGCCAAATTGACGGAAGTCTTGTCTACACAAACTTGCATCATGCTGAAGTCAGTAGCGGCTCTGTTCAGCAGACTTCAGAAGGTGCCAAACTGCACGTAACCACGTCAACTATAATTGAGTCCAATTGGCTGACTAAGCACTTCTCTGTACAAACTGGGTCACAGATGTCCTCAAATTGCATGAGATTCTGACTAAGGTCCAGCTAAAAGACACAACTGTGACGCACAAGTAATTAATAGATGAATAGTTACTATACCAACATATTTAACACTGCATTTGCAGATAGGAAGATGAAGGGCACACACTGAAAACCTGCTACAGTATGCTCAAAAGGACAACATACACACACACACACACGCATAAGCACACACGTCCAACCTCAACTCCATCACGCCTCTGTGCCAAGCAAGGCCGCTTCACACAATCTCTTAATAACCCCCATGCTGTTTATGTGCCGGGAGACCTGGTATCACATGCCTGCTCACTTTATCAGCTACTAATGCTAATGCAATAAAACCCTGATGACGGGCTCCCAGTGGGAAAAGCCCTACTGGGCCCACCACTAGAGCCCAGCCAGAGCGTGGTGTTGACACGTTGTCAGTGCAAAGTCCTGCCACTGGTCTTGTATGCAAACACCTCTGCTCCCAGTCAACTACTTCAATTGGTGAGACAGACACAGAGCAGAGCAGTCTGTTGGTCTTCTTAAGAAAGACAAACTCATACCATTTGTTCATAAAATGGTGCTCATCCGCATATAATATGTTTTTCACATTATATATGACATTCCCAAACATGTTTATTTGACATGTTTCATTATACGTTTTGGTTGTGGTTCATATAAGCCATTTAGGTTGCTACCACAACCAGACACTTACTTGTATATTTCCATATGTGTATATTTCCAAAAACTAAACTAAACTAAACTAAAACTTAAAAAAATGCTTTGCCAGTAATTGGAACACAATGATGGACTGTAAGTGGAATTATGACAAAGCAGCATTCAGTATGAACATATTAAATGATCTTTTACTAAAACGTTTTCACAGAATGTTGTGTACAAATCTCTAATTCCGATTAACATATTGGTTCCCTTGAATGACGCCCATTTGAATGAGTTGCATACAGGAGCACCATCAACACACATTAATATTTAACACAGTAATGCAGCCACCATTCACACTAGTCAAATCCCTTCCAGCTCAATCCCCTGACGACATGTAGCCATAAGACTCTCGGCCGCCTTCCACATCCCCAGCCAATTAAGAAGGCTTTCTCAGACGTTTTCCTCAAGACTAACGGGATAATCTCCTTCATGACTCCCTGTACCTGCTATGGCCTCAGCCCTTGAGAGCCTCCTTAACCCTGGAGAGAGTTCAACACAACAGCCTCATTTAGAGGAGCTCTCTTGCCTAACAAAGAGACCTGGAGGTTACTGCAGACCCCTGCGCTGTGTAGGGAGACGGGTATTAGAAGGACTGGGAAAGTGGAAGGGGTGGGGGGGAGGGGTAAGCGAGGGGTGATGAATGGGGAAAGAGATGTAGGGCGGCAGGGGTGGGGAGGGCAAGAGGGAGGGGTGATTCGGGACTCACTGGGTGTGGTCAGTCACTGCAGGGAGAGGCATGTCTTCGCCCATGTAGTCTAGCTCGTCCGTTAAGCTGTTGGCCCTGGAGATGTCGATGGAGGTGTTTTTCTTCACTGCCCGGGAAGAAGAGATGCAGGGTTATGTTCGCTACTGAATATGAAGGAGCTGTGGTCGTCTGCTGCTAGCTTGGGACCAAGGTCATGTGTCACAATATCACTAGCTCTTGAAGAAACATATTTTAAAAAGGTCCTTTTTTTCAACATGCCATTTTCATAGTGTTTCGTCCATACAATCTCAGCAGGTGAAATCCCTGGTCTAAGAACTACTTTCAAGTGTAGGATGGACCACCATTGTTTACCCAATGAGAAGGCAGAAGCTGAAGTTTACCTGGAGAACCAGGGCAGCTCAGAGTGAAGGAGGACCAGGAGTGGTGAGGAGGGCCTAGTAGCATGCAGGAACAACAGCAGAGAAGACAAAGAAGCACACCAGGAAGAAACACACTAGACTCAAAAGTGCTTGCATGTATAATATATACTGTATATCAAATCTAACAATAAACTCTTTTTATTTCATTCAAAGGAGAAAACAAACAGCCGCTGGTCGCAGCCAAAAACGTATCCTGACCCTCAGTCAGACTGTCAGCAGTTTGACATGTCTCCCCTGGCAAATCAACCAGGTTCCATTGTGTTAAAGAATGGAAGGGCAAATCTGCTTCCAACGCCAGAATGACCACTCCAACACGAGCAAAGGCCCTTCCAGTGTTCTATCATGGAGTTTGTTTGACATTGTCCGATTCCGGAAGCAGAGACACAAAGACACAGAGAGCGAGTGAGAGAGCGAGAGAGAGAGAGAGAGAGAGAGAGAGAGAGAGAGAGAGAGAGAGAGAGAGAGAGAGAGAGAGAG
>JAODUG010074533.1:0-11023 GCA_027564795.1 Aphredoderus sayanus
CCTTTACAATGAAGATCTGTAAAGTTATTTGGATTTTTACAACATTATTGTTGAAATACACAGTCCTGAAAAAGGGAAAAAAGGGTTTCTTTTTTTGCTGAGTTTATAAATAGTGATATAGTAAATTGTGGAATACAAACGTAAAATTAATTTTTATTCTAGAAATACAAATACAAGTTATACAAATACAAATACAATATGGCAAATTCAAAATGATCTATAACATTTTGTTTTGCCAAGTTCAAGCCACAAATTGGAAGAGAACACAACTGTAACCCATTGTTTTAGCAACAATATTTTGTGAGTAGGGTAAAATAACAAATTTTAGGCTAATTATTTCAATGTTCATCTCAAACACATGATGGGGACATGATGTTCCCTATTGATTATCAAATTGCCCAATCCCAAACAAGGTGAGGTTCAATTTGAACGTGCTGATTGTGGTGATTCAGTCCATGTTTTATCGTAGCCGAGCTATTATCGTTGCTGCCTATGCTTCAGGCGTTTTGGTCTTCCAAGAGAAGCCAGTAGTAACACGTCAGGGGCACGATACAGTACAACCGCCGGTGTTTCACGCCAAAGCAAAGGTCTGTTATTTCAATGCTATCGTTCAGTGCTTGATTTAATATTTTAACGAATGTATTGAATACTTTAAATGTGTCATCGCGCTGTGAATGTTTTGCTTTGCCAGGGTAACCACAACAAACACAAGATGTCAACCCAAAAGCCAAAAAGTTTACTCCGTGAAGCATCGCATCAGATTATCGCCGGTGGATCCGCAGGTACCTTCATCACATTTTACTGCAATTTAAGAAAGGTTGCACAATAACTAGTATGCTCTTTCAGCATGCTGAATGAACGAATCCACTTGGGTTATTATCCTGATGTATTATGAAGAAAGATAGTCCTATCTTCAACGCAGTAGCGAGCCACTCCACCGGAAGGTGTATGTAACATGTAATCTTCAGAAAACACTCCTGCTTCGTTGGTTCCGCTACCAACGAAATAGGGAGTAGAGTTAACTAGACCTAGACAGCCCAAGCCAGCCAGTTTCAGCTTGCCAAGTGGGTGGGAAACTTTTGAGAAAGAGAGAGTAGACGATCGTGCCTGAGTTCTTTGTTTGAACTGTGAACACTGTATTTAAGCATATGCCTAGGCTACAGTAGGCCTAGCAATATCTATGATTATTTATAACTGATTACGTTACATCAGCCAGAAATAGTATATACAATACATCTAGACAACATATATTACGTTTTCAATTGACAATATGAGGTATGGATTATGAATAGACTATTATGAACTATTTGTAATATAATGTGAGTTTTAGATTTCAACCCCAAATACAGAAAACATATGACATATTTATGTTTTCTACAAGAAATCCAAATTATCTTTCTTTTTAGATGAATCTAGCCACAGTGTTTTAATAACAACACATAACAAGGGGTGTAAAGGTTCAGGTTAGGGTTCAGTATAGATTGTGTTGTCGCATGTCCTAAATCTTTCAAAAGTAGGGCAACAGTAAATTACACATCAGGCAATACATGTCCAGTTGTAGTTCCAGATGTAGTTCAGTTAGTCTATTTGATCAAGAATTGTGATCAAATAGACTAACCGAAATCTGCTTATGAATGAGTAGTATCATTACTGGCCAGTGTCTACAGTACAGTTTGTATATAATGTGTGTTTACATGTATGGAAGTGAGGTCAGGTGCTGATTAAATGAACAATAGATAATTCTGTAGTAGATAAATAGAACTTCATTATTATAATAATGTCACCTCTTGTGTGTTTTGGTCACTAAATACGGATCGTTCAGTCATAGACACTAGTGGCTGTGGGTTTTCAACTTGAATTGCATGGGTCTCTATATCCCATTAGTGCAAGTACGGTTATGTTTGTCTTCCACAACAGACATTTTAGATAATATGGGATTCTAAATAGCATGTTGGTGTTAACATTGTCTGCATGTTGTAGTTGTTGTAATAACATTGTCATTATTGTAACCTAGCTGTCCTGGAAGAATTGAACTTCTCACCTCCAATATTATCAGCTGATAATATTGACCCTCTACTGTAGCTGTAACCTTTCCTGCTCTAGTTTAGTCAGAAGCTATGCTTCGTGTGTGTGTGTGTGTTTATGTGTATGTATGCACGTGTGTGTGTGTGTGTGTGTGTGTGTGTGTGTGTGTGTGTGTGTGTGTGGAGAGAGCGCAGGGCAAGTTACAGTGCAAAGGCCATTTGTTTGACATGACTTGACCAAAACAAGCATAACCTGTCTGCTCCTGTGTCCTTTACCCTATACTTAGGTATTACCACACTACCTTTGATGCTCTCTGCATGTTTTGCCTTCCTTTCGGGCTAATATACATCAAGATACAAACTGACAAAATACTGTTCTGTCATGTTTAATTGCTTCTGCCTCCGTTTTCCCCGCCCAGGACCCAGCATAGTGACATAATAATCACAGTAATAAAGGTACCATACAGGACATTAGAGACGCTTCCAGTCAAACAAGATATTCTCCCTGTTAGAATGCAGAGTTGTAAGAAACAAGAATGCAACCCTATACTTCTATCTTACAATCCAAACTAGTATGTTTTTATTTATTTAAGTCCCAGCACTATTGTGTTAGCCTAGTATTGGTCTTGATGTATTTTCAGTTTGTCCAGAATCATAATATGGAGACATGCTGTACATACTCTATGTATTGTCCTTTGAGTACTGTACCATACTACATTACATTGCCTGCCGAAGCAGATTGACAACAATCGTGTATCTGCATACAGATGTGCCTTCAACGATATAGTTTCACTCTGTGTCAAGACAAGTGCATTTCGAGTGAGTAAATTATTAACACATGTGTAGCCGCTGTGTGTTGCTAAGGCAGAGCTATTCTCCATTCTTGCCTCAGGAGACATTAGGTGCATTACTGTGTCCCATGGGTCTGGCAGCTCACTATCTCAGCAGCGGCTCCTGACTTACTTGCGAGGTCAGAAACCAGCAAAGCCTGCTGGGTAGGGGACACAGGCGCGACCCTAAGTCGAATGACCTCAGTGTTTTCCCTCACCCCCTACCTCCAGGTCAGGTTCTCCTGAGGGTGTCATTTTTTTCCCGTCCTGATTCACGGTTAACGAGGATTAGGAGAGAACAGTGTTAATTTATGTGCGACCCACCCGGTCACAGAGCTTGGGTTGTTTGAATTAGAGGGGGAAAGGCACCTTTTGGTGCTCTGTAAAGGCAGTGCAGTTTAATATTTCTTGGCTGCCTGGACAAGCTGCAGTTATTTTTACCCCCGGAGAGGTCAGTATACTGGCTGATGTTCGACTCTTTCTGTAGGGCTTGGCTGTTAAGACTTTTTTCCCCCTCCTAGACTGGGCTTAGCTTACAATAACAAACATTGTTTCTGTCCCACTCAGTTTGTAACAGTTTGTGACTGGTGCTAGTAACAACCTACCAACATTGCTGTTAATATGTTTGGTTGTTTGGGGGATGATATAGGGGATCATGTGGATGTGGTAACTACCAGAACATTTTTTAGGCATAATATGTAAATAATTGTTATGTTGTTGGCGGTGAGGAGAGGTGTTTTTTTATTTTTTTTATGAGAAATATGGGTATTGTAGTCCAACATCATGACAATATGCATTTACCACCACAAGGGGGCAGCAGTTGCCCATTTATCCCATTTAATCATGAAGGGGCGTTATAATAGATTTTCAGTGAAGGCATTTTATGACGTTACTTTTGGATGAACATTGTGAATTAGGATGCGTGCCTTTTTTTCTTTTTTTTTTACCCTTTTTTTTACAAATTAATTTTGATATATGTAAAATCTGAAATCTTTCAATAAGTAATTAATTGTCAAATGTCAGTATCAGTCCAATACCATTTATGGCTAGACTCTAGCCATAAATGTTTTTATTTTCAATACATGTTTAGTAGATTTTAAACAATAACAAAAAATTAAACTCCCTCATAGATAATTATATTGTATGATTATTTCACGAGTGAAGCTTTATAGCCTATTTTCCAGGCTAGGCTTTACAGTAATAAGAGTGCGTCGACATTAGACAGACACTCAGAGCATGATTAGGTTCTTTCTCCTCCACCGTGTCGCATAATGTCAGAACTAAGCTTAAATTACGTCTTGATTTAATTGGTTTTAAACAGTAAACCCAAAATCAAGCGGGGAAGAACAAATAAAGCCACTTAGCCGAAATGAAAGCGATGAGGAAAAGGCAGAGAAAATAAAATAAATAAAGTAAAACTAAGCGGGGAACTTCACAGCGATTAGTCATTGACTGAGATGGCTGTTACAAATGAGGGCTTCCTCTCCGGGCTGTGATTGGCTGCCACAATCAGAGCAGAATTAGGCCTAATATTTATTTCCAGAAACAATTGTACATGTTTTAGTGGGGTTTTGATTGAACTACCGGCAGACATGTTGTAGACAGATGTTTAGATGACCTCATGTTTGAAGTAATGTTGATTTTGGAGGGGGCTTCTAAATCAGCTCCCTCTGCCTCCCATCCTCCCCCCTGCCCCCCCCCCCCCCCCAAAAAAAAACCCACACACATCACACAGCACCCTGCCAAATAGTGTGTCTCAGTAGGAGTGCAAGGAAGGTTATCAGATGCTTTGGCTTAGAGGATACATTTCTGTCCCACTTTTTGTGACCATCATGGGGTTGTGGATGGCTTGCTTAATATGAAGCGTGGTGGTGGTGAAGGATGGCTACCTAACTAGACACATCTGCCTCTTCTCAGTGCTGCACTTCTAGTAGACAGATATCACTGAAGTTCTGACAGGCTTCTATTTTCAGTGAGACTGCGCTGATTATTAGATGATCACAAATCAAATCTAATATTGGATGAGAGATTATTTTCCCTCTGTTCCTTGATAAGTGAATGTGAGAGATTTAATTTGAAGGGGATTTTTCTGATGATGAAGAAATTGCATGCTACCGAGTATATAATTAACCTAACCCCTCATTTGGCTAATATGGGGAAAGTGGATTACAACAAATGATACAGGCCAAAAATAAATAAAAAGATTTATTATCTCTTCAACTAATTACCGTTCTCAGGAAATGTGAAGGATCACAATGTCAGGAGAAACCAGTTGGCTGTGACCTTGCATGAAATATAGCACAAGACGAATAGTCGACATGCTGAAATAGATTTAGTAGGTAATGCTATTTTAAAATGTTGCTGATCACATGTGTTTTTGTACCTATTTGGAGTCATGATATTTTAGGATTCTACAGTAATTCAAGAGGCTACAGGAATTTGGTGTAATGCTAATATGATGCTTTTGCACAAACCTTGATCTTATCCTTGGTTTTAGTTGGTGTTGCTGTTTTTCATACCTTTTTTTAAATTGATTGGTGGTCTGAATGGAAGTGAGAAGATAGGTCAGAGATGACTGGTTATAATTGTGATTATAATACACAAATTCTATCACACATGGGGTAAAATCTCTCAGAGTTTTCTGATGCAGTGATTTTTTTTTTTATCTCCGGGAGGAATTTGGGCTAAATGACATGTTTAAATTTGCTGAGTTTGTCAAAAGATATTAGCTTACAATCGCTGACTCCACCTTTTTAATATGCAGCTGTAGGGGACGTTTAGTTGAGTCAAGCCTCACACTGGTGACGTTATCTTAATCATATGATTCATGGAAATGGTTGAGAGATGGGCACTGTAGGAAGGCAGCCAAGTGAGGGAGAGTCCTCTGTCAGTGACGAAGGATTGAGATGCTTGTGTGGTGTGTGAAAGTGAATGGGTTGTGTGTGTGCACGGCTTTGAACCACATGCACAGCTACACACAGGCCATTTATCACCTTTTTAGGCCTATGTTCGGTTGTTTGGCAATAATAACAATAATTATGCTGTTGTGGTAAGGGCAGAATCAGGGGGATAATTATGATTGTTCAACATGGGAGGCTTTCCCTGGATTAATGCCTTCTCATTTTCAAGAGGCAATTATTAACCGGAGCAATACAGGAAGTGGGCTATATTTTCGGGAGTATTAGCTTGTGTCAGTTTGTAAATGTGCTGTATAACACCAGGTTATGTTTGTGACCGTGAATGCCATTATCTGTCATGGCATCATTGCAGTATTTTTAAATAAATATTACAATAATGTAATTAATTAGCTGTAAATAGACAGATCTGAATGAAACCCTGGGATCATTCAAAAATGCACAGGTCCTACTTTGGACAGCCCATGGCAACAATAACACAATTGGGAGGGAAATCAGCTAAACAAGCTAATTGAGCACTTAGACTAAGTAGTCAAGGGGCAAGGAGAAAGTGACCTGGTAAGAAAACTGCAATGTACAGTTGGTTGACTTCACCATGACCGTGTGTGTGTGTGTGTGTGTGTGCGTGTGTGTAATAACTGTGTTCAGATTGCAAATGTATCGAATTAAGTAAAAAATCTGGTATGATCTTGGTGTGTGTGTGTCGTGCTTGCATGTGTACACTACACACGCGTATGAGTTGTCTTTTGCATGTAGATGTGTCTTAGTTAGGGTTCAGCTTAGGCTATATTGTATGTCCCAGACCTATGTTTACGGAACTCCTCATTAAGTTACAGTAGAAGCAGGACTTCCAAGTAGATCTCCGCTCTCACCCGAACAAGCTAATTAAATCCCAAGGTGTTTTGCTGATATCAATTATCAGTGCAGATATGAGGATAGACATAAGTTGTTTTTATTTCCCACATACACTTGAATAACGTACAGTATAGGCTGATGAAATTGCTCATATAAAAAGAGCACCTGCATTTGTTCTGTCTGTCGTCCAACTGTTTCTTGCCCATTACCACTGACATGTTCAAGTGTTAAAATGTCTTGAATTATCCATTTAACCTTCTGACCCTCTAGCATAGCCACGCTTAGTACAGGGTCAGTAATACAGCAGGCACCACAATACTGACTCAGTATTGTGGTGTATGCTGGTTGAAATACCCAGCAGTTTCCTCATGGTAATGATTCAGTCCATGCTTAGCCTAATAGTTTATTGTCTTTTTTTTATTTATTTTTTACAGAATTTGAGTTCAAGAGTCCAAGTCAAGCCTTGTGTTATTTCAACTGAATTTGATACAGGATTCAAGAGTTCAGATAATTACAAACTCTCTATGCTTCTGCTGTACAGGCTGAAATATAAATACACATAATAAGTACTGTCAAAAAACAAAACTTGACATCAAACTGAAAACCCTGAATGACACAGCAGCTTCTGTGTGTGTGTGTGTGTCTGTGTGTGTGCGTGCGTGTGTATGTGTGTTTGTGTGTGCGTGAGCATGTGAGTTAGCGTGTCTGCCTTGCCGCGGGAAGCTAACAGCACAGGTTCTTACAGTAAGCCTCTGCCCTTTAAGCTACCGCCTTTTCTCTAGCTAGGAGACAGGCCTGGTCCTCTTCGGCTAACTTTATCAAGATGAACAACTGTGGGGACAGTGGAGTAGTCATTATGTGATTTGTTGCGCTCATGGGCCAATTTGGGTCTTAACAGGGGAAATGTCCCGTGCCCGGTGGCCACGAGAATGACCCGGGACAAGGCTTTAATTTAAAGACACTTTGTGTTGTGTATGATCTAAGGCGGGCAGAGTGACATTCTTGTAGGAGGAGGACGTTGGCAGTGGAAGAGGCAAGATCTGATGGTGAGAAACAAAACTGGATGGACTGGATGTTTACCATTTCATTATCCACTGGAAATCAGAGAGGCCTATAGTGAAATCAGGGCAGACAGACATCACAGACGCAAAGGAGGATGTAAGGGACAAAGAGATATGCAACCATTTTGTTTATCATATTTGAAATAGGAGCAATTAAGCACTGGGATAATGATATGAAAGCTGTCGTTGTGTCATGGAAAACAGCAGTGTGTTGATTCTCATCTGTCCCCAGGAATCAGGCACTCCTGGGTAAGAGCTGGTGGACGGAGTACTCACTACCTCTGTCTGGTTTTCATTTCTGATAAAAGACACTGAGAGTAAAACATCTGTGTGCGTAAAGCTTGCGAAAGAAAATCTGCGTTTTCAAGTAAAAGTTATATGGTCTTGATTTTGGCATCAATTTGCTGCACAGGTATTTAATGAGGATCAAAATGTTTTTCCCCCTAGGCAGAATCTGATTCAAATCATTTAATGAATATGTTGTCCAAGGTTAGAGTGACTAGAGGGCAGACTAGATTAATTTCTAGGTATTACTCCTTACAAAGCATATGTGTGTTGTAATATGTGCTACACTTGTAATACTGTATCAATACTGATGTCATTCTGTCATTTACCTCATTTTAATAAGGCCAGAACTTTCCCCCAAACCCAATAAAACTAAAGGAGTGGCCTGCATGTTAAAATAACATACAGTATATAATTATACTTGATGGACATGGATTATATATTTTATATATATAATCTCTATCTGTCTCATCCTTGTACTAGATTAAATGTGTACTCAAAGTTAGAAAGGCAAAGATAAAATAAAGTGCTGCTCCGCATTGCATTCTACATCCCACAGATATAGATGGACAAAAAATGCAAATGACCAGAGCAAGCAGCCACTGTCAAAGCAGCCCCAATCTGCCGTCCAGTAACAGTAGTAGTGCAGTTGTTGTTCTCCACATCTTTGGATCCAGAATGTGACTCAGAGGCGGACAGTGTTTCCTATGGCGTGTGTTAGCGTAAAACATGAGTTCACACCGCGATGCCCTTAGTGGAGCGTGGGCCACACAGAGTGCTTGAAGTAGGTCCAGGGGGAGCACAGTGGCCACAGATGGGGGAGGGTGCGGAGAGGTTAAGTGATCAGACGTTCCACACAGTGAGAGCTCTTGCTGGGCCGCTCTGCAATCACAGACTTCACAGATGCTATCTCGATAAGAAACCCCCCCCTTCCCCTTCGCTCCCCGAGACCTCTTTAGAACACACACACACACACACACACGGAGAACGCGTCATTATGATTGTGAGGTGGTCCTGGGGATTATTCTTTTATTTTTTTGGAGGGCGGCTGCTATCCTGGGAAGTATGAGTTCCTTTGACAATATGCCTTAGATGTCCCAGGAGGATCTGGAATATGCATTACAGCAGGTGATTTTTCGTACAGACTGTGTACACTGGGAGGTTTGACGTTTCTATTTGCCTTCGCCTGGCTGACTGCATGCGGTGTGTAATGGTTAGAGGGAGGTCTTGCTCGAACGTGTTCCTCCTTCCGTTCCTATAAGACAAGGTCTTGAAGAGCTCCATTGGTGTTCTGGCGTTCTAGTCTGCCCTGAATTGCTGTGCTCCTGGCTGAGTGTCATTGTGGTACTTGGACCAGAGCAGACTGAATGGATAGCACCCAAGGGGACGCCCCGCGCACCACACCATTTATCAGACCCCCGCCACAGAAACGCACAGTGACAAATTCAGGCCTGTGCTATTTGGGCCACCGTCATAGTCAGAATTTGGTTTTGTTTCCCGGTCCCTAAAGGAAATGCCTTATGTGATCATGCACAGTCCGCCGCTGTTTTGCAGATGTTGTTTTTATTGTGATTACTTGAGGAAATGTTTTGTTAGCAGAGACTTGTCTTTAGGATTATTTATGTTGTAGTTTCTCAGTCATTTTCTATGAAGTTGTATAAACAAGAGAACATTTTGGTCAGTTGCTAGACCAGTTATCAGCACCGTTTAACGGTTTCCTTAAATCCTATAGTTGATTATTTTTACCACACTAATAGTATTTGATTAATTACATAAACTGGTGCAATTGCAATAATAACGACACAAATATTGGCCGCAATAATTGCATTAAAGTAAATTTTCTACATGATATAATAATAATAACATGCTTCTTGGTTTTGCCTAAGTGGAAAGGAGACAAGGTAATTACCCTTGGGGCAATTAGAGAAAGGGTCTGACGGAGCGGCTAAGTCATTTTCTAAACCAAACATCCTGGTCGGAGGGCTGGAGCAGCCGGCCGGCCTGCTCTCGAAGGCCACTGGCTGGCTCGCAGGGAGCTGTTTGTGGGGAAGCAGATCACGGTTTGTTTTCTTACTCTGAAGGCATGCCTCCTAAAAGTTATGCCAGATGAGCAGCACCTGAAACGCGGAACCTCGGTGGTCAGTAAAAGGGGCTGATTTACTGTAGCTGACTAGCAGGCACCCTTGTGTACATGAAAGCCTAGATTCTGCATCTACAAAGTGTAAACCAAAAGCAACATGGTAAATTAGAGAGGCCGCGTTAGGATGCTAGGTGAGGACTTGTTCAGCGGGCTAAAGAGGTTTCAGTTGGGCTATAAAAACACACAACTCTGAAATATACATTTCATGTCAAGTCATCCATGCTTGAAATGATTCCCTAAAGAACATAGCAATTCATAAAATATGCATAGACTAAATGGAGTTGGACTATATTCCATAAATTTACCTGTGCATATTTTGCTAAATTCAATTTGTGTGATGTGTATTTCTCATAATGTGTTTAATTTAAATCGGTAATATTTCATGCAGTGTATGAACATTTTAATTACACATCGGCCCTATCTTAAAACATCTAAGACATGCAGTTTGATTTATTAACAGAGGAAGGTCAGACAGAAACTGTAAAGTTGAACCAGTGTGACATAAACATATGTAACTAACAATATGCCACTGCGTTAGTGATGGCTGCTGCACTATTCAAGAAATTAGGGACGAATGGATTACATTTGTTTATACTTTTTACTGTTTTAACCTTCACAAGACAATTTCTCTAAATTCTATAATACACAGAGTAATTTTGTAGTATGCAACATTTTAGTATATGAGACTGTCATTGACTGAAGTGGGGAAAAAAAGAAAAATAGACTGTCAATTTTTTGTAAATAATAGACCAATGTACATTAAAACAAAAATCCTTCAATGTTGCCTCTAAGGACAAGAAGGGAGTTGTTTGTTCACAGGTTATAAACACTTCCTCTGTGATTGACACAGCTGGCTGTAGGACGCAAGCTTCTGTCTTCTCCCCACCATTAATACGCACATTTAGTCTCCAGT
>JAODUG010074544.1:0-23109 GCA_027564795.1 Aphredoderus sayanus
CTTTTAACCCCCCTGTTGTCCTCGGGTTTCAAACACACTACCTTGTTGTGCCAGCAGTGCAAATCATGTGTGTGTGTAAGCTGTAGAATTAGGTTTAGCGCCCTCTATCTGCCACAAAGTGCTAGTGTTTGGGTCATTTTGACCCTGAGGACATCACAAGGGTTAAACACACACCTTGTTGTGCCAGCAGTGCACATCATGTTTGTGTAAGCTGTAGAATTAGGTGCAGTGCCATAAAGAGCTAGTGATTTGGGTAATTTTGACACAAAGGACATCACAAGGGTTAAAGTAGTGTACTGACAGCTAGATTCTCTTCTACTTCTCTATTGAAGTATACATATCTGTGTGCATTTTAGGATATTGTTTTGTACTTACTGAAATGCCATGGAGCCAGCCTCTAAAGTGCAGCGATTGGGACTCTGTTCATTGAGTTTTCTGAAGAGCTGTTTAGCTTGACTCTGATACTGCTGTAGATCCCGTCCCAACTAAACACACAAGACCACAAACACAATTTAGCACTGAATTATGAATATGTTTAGTGTTGACCCCACCCAAATCTATTGGGCTATGATGGGATATATTATATTTACCCTGTGCAGTGTGTATTCATGAGGTTACAATGTGTGATTGTAAATATTGTGCTAAATATTTGACCTAAGCAGCTATTTGGTGTTTTCTCTGTAGGCAAATGAGGTAATGAGAGCAAAATGATTTATTCAGAAGTCTCAGTAAAGCAACATAGTAGCATCACAAAAACAGGATGTTTATGGATGTTTATGGATAAGCATTGGAACAGTACATAGATATAAACAAACCTTTTCGCTTCCCTTTGTGAGAGCAAACAAGAGAGTGAAGGAAACGTTAGAATCCTGACATCAAGTTAATAGGCCTACCTACAGTAATGAAAACCTGCTCCACATAACTCAAGCCGTCTTGAGCAAAAACAAAACAACAAAAAAACATTGACTGTACATTATGTAAAACGTCTCTATTAAAGCTAATTATTAAGTTACATCAATGCATACGACAATGTTAGCTGTATTCTGCGATCTTTTAGTACTGTTATGGCAAAATATTTGATTTGATATCTCTAGCCTATACAGTACAGAGTTATGACTAAATTAGCAGACAGGCCTAACGTACAGTATGCTCATCCAAACATAATAACATAACGTTTATAGAGCCCACGTAGTTTTCAGTATTAATTTAACTGTGTGGTAGGTCAGCATACACAGTACTGTAGGCTATAAACATAATAATGCACAATGAAAAGGCAAAATGATTATTGTATTTAACCTGTTCATCTTCCTGCATTGAAGCGGCAAGCGGCAGGCCGTCTGCCAACCGGGCAATCATAGTCAGCAATACCATTTCTGATATGGTATTTCTGCTTTCTGCACTATCAATAACAGCTCAAAATAAACGCTCCAACTTTTTGACAGGCTGTAGACAGCTAACAACACCACAGTCTGATGCGCTGAGCTGGCCGGAAACACACATACAAGGTGTACCCAACCCAAATGATCCCTTCCCAGCCCTGCGAAACTAAGAAACCACAAGCAACTAAAAGGTTCCGCTGACTAGGGTCTGTCATTTAGCGAAAACATATAAATAAAATATACAACAATTAATTTCAAACGGTAGTATAATAAACCCAATTAGATTTTTTTTTTAATTTTAACTTAATTTTTTTATATTGTTGCCGAATATGATCATATTCAGGATAAAAATAAAATGTTTTTTCACTTATTGTTTCTCTATATAGGTATATGGATGGACTACATCGTGACTTTGTAATAGTTTATAATGCTTCTTTTTGTATTATTTTATGTGTAGTGTATAGTGTGTCACGTGACCAGACATTCCATTTTCGTTTGTGTTACCTGTGTTCCTTTCTTATCCTGTGCTGCCACCTAGTGGATTAATATAACTTTTGAACAATGTTTTAACTACACGCACATGCCTTCTACCTTTATGTCCTCATTTATTTGAGTGAGAGATGGGCGTGATTGGAGTTGAGATGATACAGTTAGTGTAGCCAAATAAGTTATTCTCAAATGAAGACAGTTTTATGGATGAATAATTCCATAATGTATACCTTCTTCACTGTATCACAGTTCAAGGATGTTGTTTCTATGCAAACACCAGTACACTTGACAATTTACTTTCTTGGATTAACTGGTGTTTCACATTAACTTTATTCAGACAGTAAAGTTTGAGGCGAGACAAGTCCAAGAATGAGTTAGTTTTGTATTCATAAGTAAATCTGCAATCTGAACAACAAGTATTGTACACAATATTTTTACTATAATACAGAATGTTCTGTTTTTATTTCAGGTTTAAGCTTTTATAGCAAATGTGATACAATATTACAACATAGCAGTCCAGAAACATTTGGGTTATTTCAGGCACTGTGATTATAAAAATGCCCATAGAAAATTATGTTTATAAAAGTATTAATTATTTTTAAACCATGTCAAATTTCCACTCAAACATATGTAAAAAAATTGTCCCTTTGTATTTTGAAAGCAATGCTGTAAATAGTAAAAGTTAAGTTGTAAACAAAACATTTAGTGAAACATCTTCTGGTTGACATATGGTGCTGTACTGTAGTGATAGGATACATTACATAATCACCCGGATGTGTCCCAGGAGCATAAATATCAGATGACAGGAAAAAGGTTATGGTATTTCTCTGCAATGTCCACCGCTTTAGGTGTAGGGCATGGCAAAACAGGCAGACGAGGAGGACCCAAGCACAGTCCAGACAACTCACTCATGACCTGCTTGTTTACCCCCACATCAAAACCTAAATAAGGACATTAAATTAGAACACTTTGTAAAACTGGATTTGGCCTATATCAAATCTATGCACATACTCTATACTAAGAGAAAGATATTCAGTCAAATCCACATTGAAAACCTCTCACTTACCCATTTTAGTTGCAAAGCAGATAAGCTCCTGCACCTTAAACTGTTAAGACAAGTGAAAACAAGACACAGTTAGACATACTTGTGTATGTACTGGTCTTCATATCATAACATCAATACACAAAACATCACTATCACATGACCTGAGCAGGATTAGAAGCATAGTACCTGTATTACTCTGGCTTCTGACATATCCCCTGCCTCAAATGCTGATATAAGCATGTTGACGTGGGCTCCAAGATAGTTATATGTGCTGAGAGCAAAAATAAAAATACTGCTAAAAAACAAAATTCTTTAAATTCAGTTAAAAAGTGGTGTTCAGCATTACAAAGTCTAAAGGGGGGAGAATGCATTGTGTATAGCAGAATGGGACACTGACCTTCCAACTGCTCCATTCGCTCCCATGACTAGACCTGCCAGCAACTGCTGTGGGAAGACCAGGGAGATATGTTTTAAGAATGGATCTGAAAGTCATATTAAGGCATTTGCATGTTATGGTCCCCAAACTAAGAAAAATGGCTGACCTCATCAACACCATAGAGCAGTGACAGGTTAGGTCGGCTGTGGACACATTGGCCAAAGTCCACTAGGTCGATCCCACTAAACTTTACACCCACGAAGGATGGGATGAGTGTCTCAATATCATTTAGCAGATCTTTAACTAGCACTGGGGGGGAAAGAGAAATCGACAATTCAGCAAATTAATACTCTTTTCTATTAAAAATTACTAGTAGGCCTATAGTATACCGTATGTAGTTGCTATCTGTCTTTAATTACAAAACAATATTGGCTCCTAACAAGTGACATGGCATACTGTAAGCATCATAGAAAAGCCATGTCCTGTCCATATGTACATAAGCAGTTTAACTCACAATTAACCCCAGTGACAGCTGGGAGGTGATAATAGTAGAAGGGTATGGCTGGGGCAACAAAAGCTACTTCTTGAAGGAACTTTCTCAAGGCATCTGTGAGACAAACATACATATAGACTAACATTTAAATTCTTCCATTATTATTTGTAGATGAAATGTAGGTAGTTAGATGGTGCTCTTAGCAATAGATACCATTATATGTAGACATAAATTGCTAATCATCACACACCTACAGTGCTAGGTTTGAAGAATGATGGGGAAATGACCGCTATCCCATCAGCCCCTACTTTGGCAGCATGTCGAGCCTGAAACACAATAAAAATAAAGCAAAACATGGATATTTGTTGAAAAGCAATCAGGTGAATTTCAAGATTCTAAAATGTGTAGTTTTCCTCTGCAACATAAAATTGTGGGGATTATTTGACTTACTATATGCAAAAACGTAACACTGCTCAGCTCCTGTCAATAACGTGCGATTTACAAACATAACTCACCAATTCTTGGGAATCTTTTAAGCTCATGCAGCCAACATGCACAATTACATGATCAATTCTGTGGAAACATGCAAATACGTATAAAATACCTACTGATTAATTTCATTTTCATTTGACACATTTCCATGTAGGCTACTTACTTGCCTCTGGCTTTCTGACACCACTCCACCACTAGTGCCTTTCTCTCATCCACAGTGAGAGAAACACCCTCTCCAGTGGTGCCATTCACTGTTAACGGAAAGCAGCACAAAATACAGTATTAAAACAATTCAATTTGATTCTTGTCATTGTCAAGGATAAAGTTATGTTACTGTAGCAACCAAAGTTTTTTGAATACTGTAGCTTATGAGCATGCTCAGTTAAAAGAACATAAATTACCTACTTGCAGATACTGATGACTATTAACAGACAAAATAGTAAATAATATATAGGCTATTTGGGTCACACAAATGAAAATTAAATTAATCTGTATACTTACCAAATATGTTATTTACACATTGCTTGTTTACCAAGTAGTCAATGTATGGTTCAATCATTGCTAAGTTTATTTCACTGTTAAAAAAAGATAGAAGAAAAAAGTTATTATAATTGGAGATAGCATGTTATGGCAGTTCTGGGAAAAACTTAAAATATATTTAAAAAACATAAAAAGGGTCTTAGATTCTCAGTATGGAATAATAAAAAGTGGAATAATAAAATGTCCAGGCTCCTCACTATGCTCTTTAGGCCTGTTTAATTAACAATCCACATAAAATCCTAATAAAACGGTGTTATGGAAAACATCTTTATTTAAAAGAACTCCAATAACCCATAATAATTACGTCTACGCATTATTCTGCAGGCCTCTTCATTTTCTATTAGCACTTATACATACCCTTGTGGAGTAAAAGGAGTAAAGGTTGCAGCAACAAGCCCGGTCAGTTTTTTTCCAAAAGCTGAAGCCATGACTGAAGGGCGAGAGAGAAAGGGTTTGAAAGATGAAGTGAGAATGTATTTCTGTGATTTTGATTTTGCTTCAGATTTGCATTCCTTATAACCTATATGTGGCTTAGGCTACACCACGCATTAAAACATCAGCCCTCAATACACATGGATAGTATGTGTATAATTATAAACATACGTAACATGATGTAGTAGGCTAACTATGCCCCATACGCTAGCGAAAGACAAACAAAGACTACCTGTAGAAGCTTTAGTGTCTTAATGGAGTGTTAATCAAGATGAGACTTCTGAAAGTGCGGTGGAGGGATGCAGTTGTACCTGTTTGTCATGTGAGCTTGTCAACTGACTGTACAAAGCTGCATGGGAAATGAAGTCTTAGACGACGACTACAGTACATGTAAAAGTAATTGTATTGTAAAGAAGGTGAACTAATTTACGCGGTCAAAACACTAGTTAATAACCTATAAGCGTACACTGCTAGATTATTTTTTAAATAAAAATGTTTATATCTACGTTTATTTAATCCACTATTCCACTCTTCATTTAAGGAAGGGTAGGCGGTACTGTCCAGTACAGTACCAGAACATTATTGGTGTTGTGCCGAATGTGTTTCTGCTGCAAAGTTTTTTTAGGGCTAGATATGTTACATGTACTGTTACTGTAGATGGTTATCGCTCCACATATTTTCCTACCAGTACGTTACCGCTGGAACAATTTCAACACGACCCCGGATGCGGATGTTGTTATTGAATGTTGACGTTTTCTCTGGAGCATACCCGTGAAGCTACGTTAAGTATAGTATCGTCAGCGATCAATTCACACAAGGTGGACACATTCTCTGCATTAGCCGAAAGAAAATATACTGATACTGTGGACGAGTTTTACTATTCAGAAATGGACAGATTTTGTTGTCGGACACTCTCGTACCAATGGTACAGTATAGTACATGGTCACCGGTTCACTAGCGGCTAACTAGCTTGGTCTTCCAAAGTGCTACGGTAGCTTTCAGACGATATACGAAGATCTGTCAAAGGAGGAACCTTTTTCACGAAATGTTACCCAGGATAGTCTAGCACGTATAACAATATGTTTTTTTGTTTGAATTGTGATTTAAACGGGTGCATCTTAACAATGCGACAGATGGTAGAGTTTAAATATTTATAATTCCAAACGTTTTTCTTGAATGATTCTTAATGAGATAATTGCAATGCAGTTAAAGACCTGTATCTCGTGTCCTAAAGAGTCATTTGTGATCTTTAGTTTGCCAACGTGTCAGTTATCTAGATTACTGCAGGTCCGGGTGACAGGTAGCAAAGTAAACAGGTGCGACAAGTACTGTTAAGCCCGCCCCCAATGGACCCAGAGGAATCTAATGCATTATAGGTTTACATGTTCACATTTTAACATTTCTCCAACCTAATGTGGATATTTGCACATTATATACATGTATATGGTATATCCAATCTGCTGTTAACTTTACAAAATATGCTATGTAAGTGTGGTTTGAGTCAAAATCTTAAATTATGCAACAGTATGCAGTTTAGGAATTATGTTATTTGTAAGCAGAGGTTATGTCCTCCTTTTCTCCTTCTTATTGTTGGCTAGTGTAGTGGAAATGGATAGTTGGGCACTCATTGACTGACAAACGGCTATAGTTATTTCACTGCTCACTTTAATTGCTCACCTGCAACAATGCCACCCATAGTGTTGCTCTCACTGCTTTTGGGAATACAGTGTAGCCATGTACATTCAATGTCTCGGAAGGAAAAAAACGGACTGAGGTGAGTTAAATCTAATGTTCAGAAGTGTTTAATGTGAGACCAAAATACAAAAGGCATTAAAGAAAAACAACAATGTTAAAATATGGAATTGTGACTATGCTTTACCATTTGAAAGGAACCAAGTGGTTGAAATGTTTGACCATGCTTACCAGAATTACATGGTGAGTCTTTGCAGCACCTAACACACATAATTTTAAAAATAGTATCTGCAAATAAGTGTACAGTTGTCATACTCGGGATGAAGGTAGTAGAAAGACAAAGCTAATGCAAATCACAAGTGCATTGTGTGAAATTGAATATTTCTGTGTGCGGCCTAGGACCATGCATACCCAGCAGATGAGCTGATGCCTCTTACATGCAGGGGAAGGGTACGTGGGCTTGAACCCAGTAGAGGAGATGTGGACGATGCCCTGGGCAAGTAAGTAGCATCTGCCTACTTCACCATGTGACTCTGCACATTGATACTGGGCATCACACATTTAATGACACATTTAATTCTGCCGCCATCTGTCACACACAAAACGTCGACCGTCTTTTGAGGAACACAAATGTAAAGAAAGCAGTGAATGATTTGTTTCTTTTTTTAGGTTCTCTCTTACACTGATAGACACTCTGGACACACTAGTGGTAAGTACATCATGCATTCTTATTGTTTTTATTGTATTTATTACTGTATCATGTACCGCTTTCCAGTTTGGTTGTCCCAAAATAATTTCATAATGTGATAATGGTACAATAATAAAGTGTTTAATAAAGTCTATTACCATAATGTGTAAAATACACAGTAGTTTTAAGCAAAATATAGGAATTCAGTAAATGTTATTGTGATGCATAATATATATCTGCCATAAGAACATGAGACCATCAAATGTATCATCAAATGTTTGCCATCAGTTCTGATTGTTTCCAAATCTGATTAATTGATTTACAGCATACAAAGATAAATTATTTTTTTATACTACCTAATCGCTATGCATATTGAAAAATGGCTGACGTTTCTACTGATCTCTCTCTACGTTTTTCAACCTTTCTCTTCTATATAAATGCCCTCCTCCCCATAGATTCCAGGTAGCTTATTATGACAAGGAAATTGGGCTCATGGGAAATGTATTCTTTACTCCTGGAACTATTGCTTCTGCAAAACCATAGTGCTATGTAAACTGTAACACTTGCTGTACTTTGGTCTGATGATTTGATTGAATTGTACAAGATTGTACAGTTGTTAAAATGTGAATAAACTTATGTTTTAACTGTGGGTTAAAAAAATCTGCTTTTGCAATTTAAATGTGGCATTAGCCGATTTGAAATTTGTTATTGTAAAACATTTTTTTACTGTACATTATGATTGTGGGGTTCGGAAATGCCCTGTAGTCAGTCTACCCCTAACCCTCCTGTGTGAGTGGGGGAGGGGCCCTCCCAGAAGGGGGTTGTGTAAGCAGGTCTAAGCCTACCTCTGCCTTGTTGTTTTTGCTGTTTATGATTTCCTCCTAGCTGGATGCACTAGAATGAGGAGTTCAGTTACTCTTATTTTATAGATGCTTCAGTCTAATTTGCATGCTTGCATAAATGTTCTCCTTCTCTCAGCTTCTGAACAAGACAACAGAGTTTGAGGATGCAGTAAGGAGGGTCCTATCAGATGTACGGCTTGACAATGACATTGTGGTATCAGTGTTCGAAACCAACATTCGTGTCTTGGGGTGAGAATGGTCTATCAACCTACCATGAATGTAACAATGCTTTAGTTATGCTTTAGTTGGTGATCATTTTCAGGATTATCTAGTGGTCTGGGTGACTCCCAGCTAGGAGGTAATAGGTTGGTAACCTACCCCGGAGTTGGCCTACCTGTAAGCATCCTTGACCAAGATGCCTGACCTTGCTCCTTGTGATAATGTGAATTGTGCATACTGATCTGTAATACAGTAGATACTTTACTATCTGTGTGTGTGTGTGTCTTCAGAGGTCTGCTGGGAGGACATTCCATGTCAATAATGCTGAAGGAGGGTGGACATCACATGCTATGGTACCAGGATGAACTCCTGCATATGGCCAGAGATCTAGGCCTCCGATTGCTGCCTGCCTTTAACACCAGCAGTGGCCTGCCTTACCCCAGGGTAAGACAAATTCACGACACAGAAGCTGTGTATACAGTATGTATCACAGTTGTATAGTGTAGGTAAACTAAATAAGGGCACTTGGCAGACACGCAACAATGTACAGAGAAACGCATACTGTACTGTACTAGATGCTTTTTTGTTAAGAGAATACCTGTATAATAAAGTGAGCAAATGTGCCACATGACTCTCAGATCATAAAGCATAATAACATTTCCTGCGGCAGTTATCTGCATGCAGCTATCAAAGCTTTCAGAAGCAACCCCTTGCGGTTGACTAATTTCATGCATTCACCCATAAATTGAGTATAAAAATAGGCTTTGAATGTGTTTGCTGTTCTACTCTACAGGTGAATTTGAAGTATGGTGTCATGGGTCCTGCAACTAGGACAGGCACAGAAACAGACACCTGTACTGCATGTGCAGGAACCATTATTCTGGAATTTGCTGCATTAAGTCGCTTCACTGGAGACCCTGTCTTTGAGGTAAACATACGGTACACTTTAATTTTTTTATTTTACAAGGAAGTCTCAGATTAAAATCTATTTTCCAAGGGAGACCTGTATTAACCGTTAATGCAGCTATAAGCAGTGCTAACCCCTTTCAAATGATAAGATTTTGAATAAAGATTTCAACAAACCTTTAATGTGATCATCACTGATTAGGTTCTAGAAAGTGTCAATAGTATTACAAAATGAATAACTCAAATAAGCCTGTTTTTGTTTTAAAGAAACGTTACTTTTTTCCCTACTCGGTAAAGTGAGAACCCAGGACTACATTTCAGAGCTCCAGTAGACTGTATTGATTGGTCAATCAGTGACTCACTCTCACACCTACACATATGCGCATACATCTGTAGGCTCATGCACGGAGGGCCCTGGACTTCCTGTGGGAGAAGAGGCAAAGGAACAGCAACCTGGTGGGAACCACTATCAACATCCACTCTGGCGAGTGGGTCCGCAGAGGTGAGGTGGGGAAAGAAAGTCTGGAAGATGGAGGAGGGCAGGGCGAGAGAAGAGAGGGTTAGCACAGCCTTTCTCAAGTCATTCGTTCCCATAGCCGCAGAAATGAGCCATGAAGCTATATATCGCTTCTCTTCTTTAAATGCTCTACCAGTGTTTGCGGTGTGTGACGCACGTAAATACTTGGCATAACAATATTGGTAGGAAAACATCAGAAATAGATCTAAACAAAAATTAACATTTCAAAACTGAAGATTCCTGATATTGAGTGAGAATATGGAGCTGGTGGGTATAAACCTTTGGCAATGGTTTGTTCCCATTATCCTACTGTTGCCTTCTGAAATGTGTTTTTGTGTCTCACCAGACAGTGGAGTTGGAGCAGGCATTGACTCTTACTATGAATACCTACTAAAAGCTTACGTCCTCCTGGGAGATGACCTCTTTCTGCAGCGCTTCAATATTGTGAGCGAATACTCTCACTGCTATACATACGCACCTGGCCTTGCACATAATTGCTTTCTTTGTACATAATATCCTTTTGTTGTTTGGTTTTAAGCTCTTTCATGTCACCTGCTTTTTGATTTTTCAATTGTTTTAACAAAATGTATGTCTACATTACAGTATACCAATTACAATATATTGTATGCCTATCAACTCTATACTATATATCTCAGCTTGCAGCATAAAGTCACACTATAACATTGTTTTTGTGTTTCTTATGTAGCACTATGCATCTATAATGAAGTATATCAGCCAGCCTCCTCTGCTGCTAGATGTCCACATCCATAAACCGCTGCTTCCTGCTCGAACCTGGATGGACTCACTTCTGGCCTTCTTCCCTGGATTGCAGGTCAAGACATGAGGGTCATGTGGCATATCTACATACTGCTAAAGTTAATTTTAAAATGAATTGTTCTATAGTAACATTGCTTAATTACTGGTATGACTACCATACATGCTGTACTTTATATAGTCCTTAGTTGTGCACATAATATTGCTAGAGAATGAACCTTAGCAATATGAATTAAGTTGAGAAACATCCTTGAAATTGCTTGGATAAATTGTTTTCCAAAGTGCTTTGAGCTAAAACTGAATACTTTCTGAAGCCACTGTATAGTGTTACAATAGTTTCACTATACGTTTAATACAGTTTCAAAAGATGGCATGTAATACAAATCCTGAAGTAAAGTGTATTCCCTGCCTAAAGAAATGACTCATGGATTGTTATCGTCCCTTAGTTTAAGGCCTTTATGCATAGCAGGTGCAATATGACTGTACCATCCTTGTTCTAGGTGTTGAAGGGAGATATCCGCCCTGCAATTGAGACCCATGAGATGCTTTATCAGGTTACCAAGAAACACAACTTCCTCCCTGAGGTAAGCTGTCTCTGTCTCTGTCTTTGTAAGAGTCCTTTACCAGCTGTCTTGATTCACCCAAGGCTGTAACACTCAATGCCTCAGTGAATGATTTTGGAGACTCACAATTCCATGTTATACTTGTCATACTCACCAGCATTTTAGGTTGTGTACAGTATGTTAGGTTATTTTAGGTCATTGTGTTCAATTATAAGACATTGTGTGGTATAGTAAACCTCTGCATCTACTTCCAGGCTTTTACAACTGATTTCAGGGTACACTGGGCTCAACACCCCCTGAGGCCTGAGTTTGCAGAAAGCACCTATTTCCTTTACAAGGTAATCTACTTGTGATACATTACATACTGCAGTCTGCAGTCTTTTCATTGCCATAGTTTATAGGAAACAGTAGGTCATTCAGCTTAATTGCTTGGGGGCTAATGATACCGTACACATTACTAATAAAAATAGTAAATGAATAAAAAAATGTTTATTATTGTTAAGGCCTTGTCTGTATGTGGTCTGCCATAACTGTCCCTTAACTCTCAGCACTGCTTGTCCAACAGGCTACAGGAGACCCTTATTACCTGGAGGTAGGCCGCACAATTCTGGATAACCTCAATCGCTTTGCACGCGTGCCCTGTGGCTTTGCCGCCATGAAGGATGTACGAACCGGCAGCCATGAGGACCGGTAAGAAGACAGTCAGATGGACATGGCTGTTGAAGAGCACATTTTAATGACCACTAATAAAATGTGAAGTTACAGTATCAGGATAAAGAACAAGAAAGGCTGATGTTGAAAGGATAATATTCAGTATATATATGTTATAGTATTCACAATGGTTTAATGTGTTTTGGCTGTATTATGTCCCCAATGCTGAATAAATAAAAACGATACACCTCTCCTCTCTTCCCTCAGAATGGACTCGTTCTTCCTGGCCGAGATGTTTAAATACTTGTTCCTCCTTTTTGCGGATTCCGAAGACCTTTTATTTGATGTGGAGGACTACATCTTTACAACAGAGGCTCACCTGCTGCCCTTGTCTCTCTCTATGGCCCCTCACTCCCCTGCTCAGATAAACACAACGGTTAGGAAAGTGAATGTGACAACATTACAGATTACCCTGCCCCCCCACTAGCAGGGTCAATTATAGTCACAATGATTCACTAACTGACAATGTCCTTGCTTTTCTCTGATTCTTTAGTCTGAGGAAGAGCTGGATGACTCTAACTTTGATTGGACATGTCCTAACACCCGCCTCCTGTTCCCTGATCCTGCCTACCCGCGGAACCTGCGAGACCCCATCCGCAGTGCGGTGGACAAGAGCTGTCCCCGTCCTGCTCCTTATAGGTACATAGAGAGCCAGCCCTAAGAGCACGTACAGCAAACGTGAAGTTGTCATCCTGCCCAGCAGATATGAGACACTGTGTACACAGCCTGCAGCCAGCGGTCCAGTCTGTCATTCATATTTTGTTTTATTGGTAGTGTTTTAGCTGTTTTCTCCCCCCAAATCCCCGTTCTTTCTACAAACACTTTTCATCGAATGCATCTCCTTCTACTGAATCTCCAACTGTCGTCTCTCCATCCCTGCAGGGAGCCCGGTATGGGCCATCCTCCCCTGAGGGCCCAGGACTTCATGGCAAACAACCCAGAACATCTGGAGCTGCTGCGGAGAATGGGCGTGAGCTTGATCCACCTGAAGGATGGCAGGGTGCAGCTGGTGCAGCACGCGACCCAGGTAGCCAAGTAACTCACAAAAACAACAACTTAGTTTTTTATGGTACAGGTCCAACCAGCAGATGGCTCTAATTAGTACCCCTTCCGTGCTGGAAGAGTTGTAATGGTGTATGGTTAGAGCAAACACCTGGCTAGGATGTTTACTAGAGTCTGGTTTGTCCACCTCTTCAACAAACTCTGCTTGTTCCCTCAGTATGAGTCATTGTATCTCGTCTCTCTCCACCATTGCTCACCGTGGTCAGGCGGTCAGTGCAGTAGCAGCGGAAGACGGCATGCGTTTCATGCAAGAGATGATGGAGCTCTCCAGCCAGCAGCAGAAAGAGCAGCTTCCTCCCAGGGCCATCCAGATCGTCTCGCATCCGTTTTTTGGCAGAGTGGTACTCACCGCTGGTCCGGCGCAGTTTGGCACGGATCTCTCCAAGAGCGCCACAGGGGTGAGTAGGTTTTATAGTATGCCAGGCTGCCAAATTCCAAATGAGTCAGTGTTTGTTTTTCCTAAGTCAGTCACTGACGTACCCTTTTTAAGTATTTTTTTTTAAGTGAACACATGCTGTAAGGGTGTCTAATGGTTAACCATTAAACGTAACAGCTGTATTTTAGGATACCGGGCTGTGGAAAAAACATTGTAATGAAAATGTACAAAAAGGGCTTCAATGTCAACATCTAACATTTCACATTATCACAATCAATATCAAGTGTAAATGAGAGAGAATTTAGCATAGTTGGCATGTATTTTCCGACTGTGCTCTACGCTGACGTAGGTCTGACATTTCTTACAAAAGACATGGTGTTTGCTGATGTGTCCAGCGGTTAAAAAGGGGAAGGTCTTGCAACAAGAGGTCTGACATTTCGAAGTGGCAAGCAGAATTGGGAGTGGGAGTGGGGGCGGGTGGCGGGGGGAAGTGATAGTGCGCACACTGCAGTGATGAGTGACGCATGTCAGGCAGGGTCATTTGTGCTTGATCCCCTCTGGGTTGTGTTGCCAGGTAACACGACACACATGCCACACACAAACTGGGGAAACACCCATTCTATTTGTATCACTATGAAATGGTGAGTTTAACAGGAGAAATGACCTAATGTTAAATTGGCAGGTATGCTGTTGGTGTGATTCTACTTCTGTTGTAGATGATGGGACTTAAACGGACCCCTGTCCTCTGCCTTCCCCTGTACAGGTGCGAGGTTTTGTGACTGTGGCCGAGCCCTACAGTGGCTGCACCGAGCTGAGCAATGCCGAATATGTCCAGGGCCGTATCGCCCTGCTCCAGAGAGGCCAGTGTATGTTCGCAGAGAAGGCCCGCAACGTCCAGAAGGCTGGCGCCATTGGAGGAATAGTCATCGGTGAGGACAAGCAGTTAATGACACCCAACGCAGGATGTCAATATACCAACAAGATTAGGCCTAGATAAATGGATTACCAGCTTCCTGCACATTGTATGCTAGATGGAGTCGGTGCACCATCCTGTAAAGTGATTACACACGTCCGTCTGTAAGACAAACCTCTTTTCTCCTCCTCCTGCCAGACGACAACGAGGGCAGCAGCAGCGATACTGCCCCGCTGTTTCAAATGGCCGGGGATGGCCGGAGCACAGACGACGTCACGCTGCCTCTCCTCTTTCTGTTCCACAAGGAGGGCAACATCCTCCTGGAGGCGCTGAAGGAGTACAGGGAGGTGGAGGTGCTCCTCAGCGATAAGGCCAGGGACAGAGGTGGGACGGTGGCTTGTGTTCCATGACTATGTACTGCGTCTGCCATGTACATTGGTGTCTTCTCACACCCTCCTACTTAGGAGAAGGTTCTTATGAAGCGTTGGGCTATAACCCTCCTGCTGTCCTCCGGGTCAAACTGACTCAACGCACTATTTTGTTGCGCCAGCAGAAGGCGCCGCGGTTGACATGCCGCGGTTGCAACAAGGTAGGGCGTTTGAAGCCAGAGGACAGCGGAAGGGTTAAAGGGCTAGTGTGTATTTGTTGACCAAGAGGGGCTTGAGTGAAGCTGTGCCAGTGCGCCATCTACTAAAAGTAGTTCCCCTTAAATGGGATTTCATGGCGATCAGAAGGAAAATGCTAATTCTGCATGTATACAACACATACAGATATTTTGGTTTTATAGTACTTATGGAAATGTAGGTATAATAGCACTAGGTCTAAGAGGAATAAGCCCACACATATTTTTGCTCAGATGTTTTCTCTGTTTTCCTTCTAGTGGATTATAACTGCTTGTCCTCTCTGTTTTGTGCTGTTTTTCCATACCCGTCGACCTTTGGATGAGCAGATTCTATATTGAAAGGTAAACCTCTTCCTGGCAGTGTTATGGAGGGCAGTAAGTATGCTCTTTTTCATTTATTGGTTTGATGACCTTCATTTATTTTCTAACTATGATTGATTGTGTTTGTTCTACATTCTTCTATTTAATTGTGTGTGTGAGATAAGCTTACTGCCATGACAGCATGGTAACTGATGCTGATCACCCCCTCGGGGCTTAGAAGCATTTATCACGGGAGAAAACCAAGTTATACAAGGACAGGAGAGGGAAAAGTGGCCTGGGTTTGTTCTTTAAAATACACAAGTCAAATAATTGACCTAAATTACAAATTAGCCTCCAAGTTTATCAACTGTGGTAGAGTAAATATTCACCCTACCAAGTAGCTTACAGTACAACTTTATAGAATCAATTCATCCTCCCATCAACTTCACGGTTCAGTATGAACATCTTTTATGAGAGATGTATCCTGTGGGAAAACATGAGTCACCATCAGAAACATACTGTTATATCTGACAGCTTTTTGATGAGAACGCCTCTATTTTTGACTGGGAAGGACTGCCGGGAGCCATTTGTGTGTGTATACATTATCAGCGGAGGAGGTGGAAGGATGCCTTTCTGTGTGAGTGGGTGTGTGCTTGTGCATATGGAGAAAGCTGAAACTGAATTCCTCCTGTTTGCTCTCAGGTGCAGACTTACAAGAGGAGGGCTGTTCCACCAGGGAGAGCTCTGCTGCTTCCCCGGTATCTGTCGACCAATCACAAATTAGCACCCTAGAGTTAGACATATCGGCGCCAGAGGAGGCCAGTCCTCCAGCTGAAGAAGTCAGCGCTCAAGAGGTGGAGCCCGGGTCGACAGAGCCCATTAACAAGAAAGACTCTGAGATGGAGGAACCAGAGGATGACTCTGACTCGAGCAGCCAATCGGTAGATGAGCTGCTGGCTGACTGGCGGGACGACTTGGAGGCGTTCCAGCAGATGGAGAAGGATGAGCTCTGACAGTCATCCGGTGACCCTGACACCCATAACTGTGGGTGGGATTCAGCAGGAGTTGGGGCACCCTACCCCCCCAGGTGTGTCACTGCCTAAAACCAAATATGAATGAACTGAACAGACGCTTGAATAAGTGAGGTGAAATGCCTGTTTTGACCAGGCATGGGTAAAAAAAGGCGGACTGCATTTCCGATCCTGTCTTCTCTGGTTGGCAGTCAGTGCCAAGGCAGCCTCGGTATAATCTGTGGACCACAAGGGAGCCCCTCTTAAATAGACAGATGCTTGAGGCTCTGCAGACATGATTCTAAATTATCTTGCTGACATTGTTTGTCATAAAATGACAAACAAGGTCTCTCACTGTCAAATCAGGTTTTGATGCACCTCAACATGTCTTCCTCTATGCATTTCTCACTGTTTCCTCCAACCAAATGTGGGGTCCTCTTGAATGCTGGTTGATTAGGATAATAAAATCTTTACCTTTTTTTTTTAATGACTGGATGGTGATAGGTTAATTTAATGCAATCTTTACAAACTTTTTGGGCCTAATTATTTGTAAGCTGGTGTTATTATATTGTGAGTAACGGATTGTGTTTTAAGAGGCAGATTCGCTAACAGAATTATTTGTCTGCACAATGTTTATAACGTGAAAGATGTATGAAGTCATGTACAAGTATAAATATGTGTTTGTTAAAACATTTGCAAACAACTAAACTGACAGCTATTATTTGCTCAGGTTCCGTTATAGTAACTCTACCACTATACAATTGACCATGGTCGGTTGAGAACACCCACCAGCTTTTCATTGGGCGCTTGAATGGTAAATACCACTGCAGACCACCAGAGGGGAGCAGTGTTTTGATGAATCACTCATAAGCTTCTAAGTGACTAGAAGGGGAAATTCTGCAAAAACAATAATACAATAGGCTACAACAAGTTACATAATGATGCAATGCAATAAAAGTACCAAGTAAATAGATATCTGTCTTGTTTCTACGGTGTAACGTGGTAGTCTATATACTGTTATCAAGATATGCAATGTAATGAATAACATGAAAATGAATGTTACAGATGTAGCCACTAGCACAATGCTTACTCGTAAAAGTAAGGCAAAATTGAGTAGCAGATTTGTCCCGTTGTAATGAAATATTAAATACTTAAATTATAATACAATACTTCAACTAGGGATGGTTTAACGTGTTTAACTTAAGCCTGCTAGTAATTTTGTAGGTATTTTATAGACGTATCTGATCGTGCACTTCTGCATATTGCAGAGAAAAAAAAACAATTAAAGAAATTAGACAAAGTAACGCTATCGGATATGAAAGGAACAATTTAAGCAGGGATGGGGTTATTTCGGCACGACACTCAGCAAGATGGCTGCATTGCTGCGCGAAATAGTGGCATCCTGATGAAATGACGCAAGTCAGGGTTTACGTTCAGTTTGGTACGGTAGACTCTGCTCAGCCAGTCTTCATAGCGCAGCTCCCGCCCGACAGTCCGCCTGGAAGCCCAGCATTATCTAGTGGACCGAACAAAAGCGGTTCATTAAAGTAAGTAAAAATGCGCATTGAATATTAATGATGGCCCAACGGTGTCGCCTGCGCCGGTTAAGAGCACACGTGATCGTGTAATTTCTTTATTTTCTAGTTTTCGCTTCTGTTGTTTCCTGAGTGCCGCGATTACCCGGTGCTTCCCTTCCTGCATCTTGGCTTTCGCTTTTGCCGATGTTTTGTATTTGTGGTCCTTTCTGCAAATGGCAGGGATTATCGCAGTTTTAACTGAACTGTAAACTAATGAAGTTACACATTTAGTGTATGGATGATTGTGCTTTTCTTGCATAACGCTGATCCTTGCATAGACGTCTACGTCCTTTTTGGGTGCCCCTGTCCCGCTGTTAGCTTTCTGTCTCCTGTACGATCGCATTGATTGTTGCTTTTGTGCGTGTTTGCAGCAACATGCACAACTAGAAGACAAGCATTTATTGACTGTTATCCTTTGTGGATATGGAAGAATTCGGGAAAACGCGTAGACTGTTTGCCTTCCTTCTGCTCCTAACTAACCCTACCCCTGTAGTGAACAATGCTCCCAGTGTCTCCCACCAGCGCAGCTGGACACAGCTGTGTCCTCCTAACCCGACCTGTAACCCTGTGCCTTCCATTGCCAACCGGCAGGACAGACATTCGTTGTCTTAATTGTCTGGAGTGATGTTTTGTTATATTATGCTAGTGACTACACGGCACGGCATATCATAGCTTTCCCGTGCTACCGTCTGGCAGCAGCACGATTTCCTTCAGTTGAACGATCCGAAGGGCAGACCAGCAGTAATTATATTTCCAAAAAGATCCAGCATTCGACTTCCTGAATAGCCTTGCTTCTGTGTGTGTGATTGTGCCATATGGCAATCAGCTACTGTAGATTTCCAGTAGACCCTATGTGAAAGCCATACATTATAGACTATGGGTTCAGGTTTGCGCTTTTCTCTACACAGCAGTGTTTTAGTGCATAGAACAGTGGCCTATCCACCAGCACCCTGCCAAAAATAAATTATGTAATTGGGTGACAATGAATGTAGTGACTACCTTTCATTTACTCATAGTTTGTGTGGCGTCACCTTTCGTAAGCCTCCCCCGGCATGCTTCCCCGCATGCAGTGTTTGTTTATGTGTGTGTGTCTGTATGCGCGCATTCATATACAGTAGACAGTATAGCGCTAGTAACTGCAGGTAGCGATGCAGACAGTAGCCTCGCTACCACACCATCGTACTACTCAGCGTGAAAAAGTATCTTTTTTTTTCTCACCATCTCTCTTCTAACCTGTCTTTCACTCTCCCCGCCTATTGCTACCTCTCTAGCGTTGAGGCAGCGTGGTCTATTATTAGTCCTCCTGTCCTCCCTGTGCCATGCAAGCACCATCCCACCCTCCACGCTTCATCCTAAGTATGGCCTCTCCACCATGTGTCTAATTGCCTAATTCATAGCTAATGAATTGGGGTGGTGTGGGGCGGGGGTTATTTTTAATATGGTGGCTGTGATTGTTTGTCTGGGTCATGATGCATACTTGACTTTGGAAGGTGGTTTCCATGGTTACAAAGATGTCATTCCAGGTGAGTGTGTGTGTGTGTGTGTGTATATGTAGGCTACAGTAGGTAGCAGTTCCCATGATGGCTCATTTATGTTTTTGTGCACCGGATTTGTGTGTCTGTGTGCGGTGGTCTTGGTTTGGCAGCGATGGGTGTCCGATGAGGTAGGCTCTATTGCAGTGCAGAAAGCACAAGGCCAGCACAACATGATCCCCCCCCCCACACACACACATTTCTGTCGATCTGTCTTACTGTTGGACTTCCATGCTGGCTGCTTGGCTGGCAAGCTGCCTGCCTGACTAACTCGGGCTCGAATGCAGTGTGTTGCAACACGACACCATTGGGCTCTGACATCTGTGTGATGTCTCATTATTTCTGGCATGCGGATATTTTGTTTGTCTGTCTGAGCCTACGTGCACAACAGTGGAATCGTCTTATCTGTCACCCGGTTTGCGTGCGCATGGGGTTGAACATGCAGCTTGCCGTGTTCTTGCGTGTGCTCGTTGTCTTATCACGTTGAGTGGCTGTGTGTCTGTCAGTCGTGTTCTGTTTACAATGCAGCTTGTGTTCAGAGTCCATTTCCATATGAGAACAGGGTCCAGTACACACTTGGCTCTGGGTAATATAGCCTGCCTTCCTTTTTGAATCACAACCGCCGTCTCTCGCTGTTCCTCATTGTGAAGAGTGGCGTGAGCCTCTCGGCACAGTGTCTTCTCATCAAACAAAACAGAGGCTATTTGTTCCTCATCTCCACTTTAGATAACATTCACCGCACTCATGCTAGGAGCTCAATGAGACCTGTTTCTTGTTAACATCAATTCCCTGTTTGATTAGACTGAAGAAAATGTAACGTGTTGGATTTCTTTGTAATGTTTTTGGGAAGGTTGCAAGTTGTACTGCTCTATGGTGATAGTTTTAGCTACTGCTAATTTCTTTGGTAAATTAAAATACACTATTTAGTAATGACCAAACAAACCACATTGTACAGTATATAATTTTTAAGTCACCAGCTCTTCTACTGCTTGTGATCAATATTGCTCATAAACTTAGGCAAGGCATCATTAGTCTCTTGGGCATTCAATTAGGAGCTATTGAAAGCTCTAGGCCTACTGACTGAAAGGTTTCATTATATTTTGCTGTTAGTCGTCTGTGCGCCTCTGCAGCATAATAGACACAAAAAGCACTGCTGCATCTACATTAATAATATTAGGAAATCACACCAGCCCAATTGAGCCATGATACTCAGTTGTGGCTGGTTGGTTAAAAGGAGCCATGGGTACAATAGGCAAACATTTTAAATGTATTCTTTTCACTGTCTCCTCCAACACTCTCTATTCAACACTGCTTGTGAATAGGTTTAACATAAAGTACACACACACACACACACGCAAACACACTCACAAAGACAGAAAACTGCTTTGCCATTATCCTGCAGCATACTTGCCAATTACAAATAGATTGATATTTTTCCTCCAGTCCTCATAAATTCTAATTAATATTTATGGCGGTGTTCTTTTATTATGCCACTTGTGGGTTGATTTGTTAGCAATTCAGATAGATTTGGATGAGAGGACACCAACAGGCGTGACCTTGTGTAGCTGCTGTGTTTGGCTAGATGGAATTGTCTGTCAGGTAACGTGATGAATACGCACACGCACGCACGCACGCACGCACGCACGCACAGTAGACCATAAACTGTACCAACAATCTCTTTACTGTGGCTAAGTTCTTGCCAGGAGGGAAAACTGACATTTGGATTTTGGAGGCTCATTAGTAGCAGCTTGAGAATTCAGACTGTAATTTTCAAATAGGAACAGGAAATTGAGTCAATGTTTGGTTGGGACAGTGGGGACCTTTTCAAATAATTTGGATGCAAATTCCCCCATGCAGATTTTTCAGCATTTGGCTGATGGTTTAAATTTCCTTCTAAGGGTTTAACTGCAAGAGCCTCTCCTTTTTTCCACCAATTAGGGTATACTTTGTTCTAGGTGTGAAACATTTGATTTAACCAGCGGGCAGCAGGTGATGATGGACAGATCAATTACGTTTCTGTGTGTGATATATCAGAATACTGGGTAAACATTAAGACATTTCCTAATGCCCACTTGGGTTGTGCTGCACATACAGTACACCATCATATTGTGCCTATATACCTGAGCAGTTCATACTGAGTTACGGTTGATTGGTTACTGTGTGAGTGTGAAACACAAGCAATTGATTGGCTTGTTGTCTCACAATGTCGGATCAATTTGTGGTTGCAATTGCTGTAATATAGTTATTTACAGTACAGTGTTTTTTTTGTACGTGTACAGTTAGTTATTTGTTAGTTATTCTTATAAATACAGTTGTTATGATGAATACCAGTTTTCAGTTCTTTAGTACCTTTACTTCTTTAGTATAGTTTAGTATAGTTCCAAATACAGTTTCCTTCCTTATAATGTCTGTTCACGTGATTATTCTGTGAATTGTATCTCATGGTGTCAGTTTTACTTATACTGGTGTCATATACATTAGTTGAGAGATACAATGGAACCCAAAGGAGGTGTAAACCCCCCCAACTGTAACCAAATAGAATATTAGGGTACATCTGAAATGGCAGTGTAGTGACTTCTATTGAGGTATGGCAGCTATGCTGGATTTCTAACATGGTAATGGGATACATTTTTGTGCCTTTTTTTTTTTTTTTAAGGGTTCCAGCTACTGCCCAGCACATCTCTGTAGAAACATTAAGCTGGATATCAAGTAGGCCATACTGCTATGAGACTGGGTTAGCAACAGTATTTTAGAATGTGCTTAGCTTTGCTCCCTGTATTTCTAACTGAGTTGTTGTCTTCCCAATAAGCCACAGGGGGTAGAGGAAAGCAAAAACTTCAGTTTTAACTGGCTGAAGTGAAGTCTTTTTGACCGTTTTTCTTTTGCGCGTCTCATTGTTAGTCACAGCGCCAGACCCAAGCTCCACCAAACAGAACAGTGGAGCTCTTTATGTAGGTCCTTCTCTCATTCCTTGTATTCGTTCCTTTCTATCCTTACCTTCCTCAATCACTATTCTCACCCTTATTACAATGGCAAGAAAGAAACAAGCAATAACCTCATACACTATTGGAGAGAACAGCCGTGCACTCGAAGTTCTTTCAGTTTCTTTCCGTTGGTGTGTGTTGGCAGTGCTTCCCAAGCTTGTCAAACTGATAGAGTGCTTAAACTGAGACAAGAGGAGAGGTGCCGAGCACTGCCTGCTAGAGTAAATATTATGGTGCGTTGCATGAGGAACTGAACTGAACCCCTGGCCTGTCATACTAAGGTAAACAACATCCAGTACAGGTGATTTGTGATAAATGATTTATTTCCAATTATTCCAATTCTATACCCAAAGCGAGTTAAAGGCTATTTTGGTGATTCATATATTGTTGTATATCATCCCTATACAAGTTTCCCATGAACAGATAGTGACAGTGGCTATACCATTTGACTTTGCATAGGAATGGATATTTTAGGTTAGTTAGGCTTATGCTTGGAGCTGTATTTTCTGTATGAGTTTCTGATTTGACACTTCTATCACTTGTTGTTTTTCAAATGGGGCTTTATTTGACATTTT
>JAODUG010074544.1:23209-62088 GCA_027564795.1 Aphredoderus sayanus
TGTATTTTCTGTATGAGTTTCTGATTTGACACTTCTATCACTTGTTGTTTTTCAAATGGGGCTTTATTTGACATTTTTGAAGAGTGAACATTTGGCCAGTCTCCCAGAAACCAGCCCAGGCTAACCTAGCTCAGCACAGAGAACACGGCGCAGTCCAATCCAGCTTAGCACAGCTAGGCACATTGCAGCAGAACACACAGGCATGTAGAGGTGTGATGCTATCTGAGGCTGGGGGCATTGTTGGTGTGCTCCTGACCGGAGGCCCTCCTTATCTAAACTACACACATCACATTAACAGGTGTGTGTTTAAGGGGGACACGGCAGACACCCACCACACACACAACACACTGCAGTGCACACAACAATAGGACAAGTGTATATGTCCACACTTGCACAGCTGAGATAAAACAGGCATTCTGCTCATGTATGTTTAATACATTGACTACACTGATGAGCCAAATAATTATGAGTACTCAAAGATGAAGCGAATAATATATTTTATCTCTTAACAAAGACACATGTCAGGTCTAAGATATATTAGACAGTAACTGAACAGTCTGTTCCCCTTGTCAAACTGTTGGATGCGGAGGAAATGGGCAGGTGTTCAGCAACTTTGATAAGAGCCAAATGGTCGCGGCATGACAGCATCTCTGAAACTGTTTGCAACTCGCAAATGTTGCGATTTGATTGTCATTGTATATGGATTGTCCCTTCAGAAGATGTTCAGGGATTTGCTGTGTTTTGGATTTCTCCTCAGTCTATAAGCCATCGGTGCCCTAAAACAAAGTCTTTATAGTGCCTCTGACTAAAAGCACACACTGTACAGGCCCTAATGCCCAGAACTGTCTTTGTCTATTGTGTGTGAACATCCCAAAACACCACATCTTCTACTGAAGTGACTGAAGAGAGAGAGAGTACTGTATGGTTGAAGTGTCATGTTGAGTCTTGAGACATGAATAGCAGAAGTCCCATTAAGGGAAGACCTGCCACCGGGCTGCACTGTGGATTTGCACCTGGACCGTATTCCTTAATGAAATAATCCACTCTCTTTGCAGTCCATTGTATTTCCTTTTTAGTAGAAAGTTACCTTACTAATTACATCCAGGAACTCCCATCGGAGCTGTGAAGGGAAGTCATGAAGGGGAATATGGAGAGGAATCACTGTTGAGAATAACGCCCCTAGCATGCTGCTAACTTACAACACCTCCCATAGGGCTTACATCCCTCCTTCTCTCACACAGTCTCTCTCTCTCTCTCTCAGCCAGTTTTTCAAGCTCTGCGGTTGCTCACACTGCCTCTGGCACAGCCCGGTGTTTGAGAAACCTTCACGCATAGCTGTGTGTGTGTGTGTGTGTGTGTGTGTACGTACAGTACATGCAAGTAAACCCAGCCCTGTTTTGTGCACACACGCTTAACGCTAAGATCCTCCTTTGACAAACTGGCTTATAGGGAGTGTATTCACGCAAGGTACGAGTAGGCTGCATACCAAGCCGTGTACTTCCACCAATTCTATTCATTTGGATGTGATGTTGATCCTTTGGGTGAGTCTTTCTGTGTGAAACCCGGTGTAAGCTCAACATCAGGTGAGGACAATGTAGCTTGCTGACATCACAACATTATTGGAATGTGTAAGTTCGGCTCTCAGTTTGTCCAGGATGGATGCAGAGCATCTGGAGATGCTGACCACATGAATGGCTTCTGTGCCAGCATGATCTTATCCCCTTTGGAGATTAGATGTTTATCATGGTGGAAACAGTTAGGTGGTCGGTGTTGGAATCTTGTTTGCTTATGCAGTTGTTACCTCAGTTGTCTTATTGACACACACATATTGCTGTGAGCTCAGCCCAGAGCTGTGCATTGTCCAGCGTTGTCCAGCTGCCTCCCATGTTAACTCAATACCATGCCGCCTTTCTTGGCAATCGCACAATATAACTGAATGAATTGGCTCCAATTGAGTTTTGTTCAACTGCTGGCTTTGATACATGGCACTGCCTTAATTCAATGCCTGATAAAGACTTTGATGGTCAAAACAACAACAAAGATTTTGGGAGCTCTGTGCTGACTATTTTATGTTCTTAAAAAAGTGGTTTCCCACTGGCCAGGATCATAACAAAAGACATCCTGGGCCCTTATATTAGGAACTGCTGGTACTGGGGCTATCTATGAATTGACGTACACACCTGTGGTATTGTCACATACTCTCAAATTGATTTGATCAAAGAGCACATGGCTTCTGTCTAAGCTTTTAGTCTAAACCAGCATTGTAGTGTTGTTTACTACTACATTTGCACTCAAATGGTTCGGCTTGTCTGTAGGCCAACTGCATAACCTAACTAGTAGCTTTCAGTTTCACACAGCCTAGTATTTTCCCTGAGCAACAGTCGTTCTACAAATGCTAGGCCTATTTTTAGCCTGGTCTTACTCATGAGGCCGGGCTCATGTTTAAAAACACAAATCAAAGCTCTTCAGACAGCATGCTACCCACACACTGAAGTGCCTTAAAAATGTTATATCCATCAAGGCTGCTCAGATACAGTTCCTTTTGATTGCAGAATATAAAGTCTGTGGTCAGGCTTAACATCACACTTGCACAGCCCCTTTTCAGAGACCCTGTCCTTTTCTTTCTTTTTTTCTTTTCTTTTAACTATATCATACCCTTTACCTTTCTTTCTCCCTCATGTTTTCTTTTTTAGCAGGCTGTTTCCTCTGTCATATCCTGTCACTGCACTGTGCTATGTTCTTTCACACATATTAAAATGTACACCCCCAAAAGCAGTATTTTTAGTATGGCTACACAATACAGGACACACTAGCCATTCCTTCTCGCTGGTGCAGGATCCTGATTTCTTTTTCTTTTTTCTTTCTTTTACATTTTTTTTAACAACATGGTCGACATCCAGATTTTCAATCTTCTGCCAAATGTCTTATGTGCATATTAGTCCAAAACAATATCTGAAATGACACCACAGTACAAGCTGTCGGCTACCTCTGTACCTCCTTTCTGTGTGCTTGCCGTGATTCATATGATGCCATACACACGTGTGCCGTAATTGAGTTGTTCCGGAGCAGTAGCTCCAATAAGCAGTGTCCCTGACTGTCTGGGCCAGGCTGATAAGACTCTCTCTTGAGTTGTTAACACCACACACAAGCTAGTTGCCCTTTTAAACTTGCTAAAGGGGTTTGTGCGTGCATGCGTGTGTGTGTGTGTTTGTTCAGGGGAAACAGTGGACAGACAGCTGCTGTGTAAGCACCTCTGGGGAATTGTGCTGTAGCATGTACCCTGGTGACTTGAGGGGAAAATGCTGCACCCCTTCCCAATGCACCCTCGTCTACATGTGGAGGGTCCTGGGTCATGTGCTCTGTGTGAAGCTGTGCAGCAACGAATGTATCAGCACTACATTCAACAAGTATTGCAGGAGGAAAGGGGGAGGGGGTGACTACTGAAGAAATGTCTTCAGCTAGCTGTTGATTGGCCTGATTTCTTTCTCTTTTTTTTAAACCGGCGACAAACACGTTTGCATTAAGGGGTTCCAGAATGATTACGGATGGCCTCACGAGGCTATAATTCTCTTCTTCCTTCCATTTTTTTACCCACCCTCATTACACGGGGGAAACTTTGCTTTCAGTGACAAGTGTACCCCCCCCCCCCCCCCACAGTACAAAGCGTGTTGACACGTACAGGGTCAGCTATCAAACACACGCTTGCATTTAAACCGAGCGGTGTCGCATTCGGAGCCACACACACACACTTGGGGCTGGTGTAGTTCCTGGGTACACCTGGGTGCTTTGTGTAGCCAGCAGTCTAAACACAGCAGTAAACACCGGCCTCCCTGTCAACTTCAAACGCGCTGAGGAACATTGAAGGGTCGGAGGAGAGAGAAGACAGAAGAGGAGACCGGCAGCCTTTTGAAGCGTTCTGATACTTTGTTCTTTTCTCTCTTTATCCCTTTTGTTTCCCTCCATCCCGTCTTTTCTCACCACCTCCCCCATATGTTCGCTTTGTCTGTTTCTGTCTTTTTCTTTTCTTTCCCCTCTCTCCTTCGTTTCTTATTTGCCTCTCTGCCAGCCACCCACTTCCTTTCTGGGATCACATGTTGCTGTTCGGTCGGGGGTGATCACTGAACCAGTGAATTGTGTGTGAGTGCTGTTGGCTTCGTGAGACCAAGCTGATTTTGTGAGCGTCAGTCTTTGGCTCTGCAAGTCAGTCCGTATGCCGGTCAGTGTCCGTTGACTAGTTCAGTTGATGATGACAGCAAGAAGGGTTTGATGTCTGATTGGATGAAGGTTGTCCAATCACGTACTGGTAACTTTGACTGACGCCTAATGCTACTGCACCCTCTTCTACAGACAGCTACAAATGGAAATAATCCAGACTGTTTAGCTAAATGAAACAGGATGTTTCATTTAGCATTTTTCATAACATTTGCAGGCACTTCATCACAAGTGCCTGCAAATGCTATTTCTACTGGCAGTGAGTCAGGATCTCTGATTGACAGCATGTGGTATGTGTGCGACTGACATGGAGACCACGGTGGGATGTGGGTGACAACAGGAGAGCCCTCCTACAACTGTGTTTTGTGATTGATTGACAGCGCGACGGAGACATCGACAGCTCTGTGTCGGCTGGCTGCAGCACCAGTCTCCTCCAGTGTTTAGCACTCACACAAGCTGTGACAGTCTTTAGATTGAACACAGGCAGACACTTAATACAAGCAGAGGAGCATGTTTGTTTACAGTAAGGAAACTAAGGAGACCTGAGATGCGGGGAGCTTTGTAAAAATATTATTACTAAAAGAGTGATATGTACTTTAAACGGAACTGAAATGAATGTTGGTGGATTGAATTCCAGCCTAGTTCTAGGGTTTGATACCCAGTCTACCTAAAACCTACCTGCTCCTAGTACTAGTACTAGCTGTACTCACTTCAAGCTTCTTCCGTTAAAAGCGTCTGCAGAATTACTTGATTGTAAAATTGCAGGTTGTGTATACTGTGAAGCAGCGGTAGGCTGTTATGTGATGCTATTGACATCTTATGTTTGTGGGTCATGGGTGGAAAGGTCAGAGCCAAGAGAACCTCCCCCAAATTACAATTAGTTAGAAGGCTTTGTTGATTCTATTTTCCCCGGCACTTCCAGAAATGACATTGCGTAATCCCCCGCCCCCTCCCCCTCTCTCCCCAGGTGTGAGTGCGATGCTGAGGAGAGGCTCTAGAGAGTGAGGCCATGGGCTGCACCTCGGCCAAGCAGGTGTCGGCTGTGCCCAACGATGAGGAGGGACGCGGCAAGGCCTACAGTAATGGGGACCTCTTCACAGGTGGGAGACACACACACACTTAAAACATCTCTCAGATAGTACACCATAAGCTGTACCAACAATCTCTATTCATTCCTTGTATCTTTTGTTTGTTCTTTATATGTATATTTCTACATTGTATATATTTTAGTGAGTGTTGGTCTGCATCTCAGACAATCCATAGATGTACATAGATGTGTGCATGTACAGTATGTGCGTGTGTGACAGGATGTCTTTCATAATGTAGGTCAGGATGGGCTATTGGGGTAACAAAGGTCATGGGTTTTCCCATGTCATGTGTATGCACTGTGCACGGCCCATCTATGCACCTTTTGAGCAAGATGCGTGTATTGCGATTGGGATAGAAGCATCTGCTATTACCTGAGTGTAATTCTAGTTCTGTATGCGACGTGCGTTTGTGTGCGATAAAAAGGCCCTATAAATAAATTGAACTCGACCTTGTTAATCACTCAATGTGGACTCGCTGCGTTAGCTGGCCAGTATGTTTTTCTTTATTGCAGGGAAATAACCCGCTGTAAGGTTAAGTTCTCCATTCTAGACATTTACTGTCAATAACCCAGTTTTATTGGAGGCTCGACAGTGTCAGAGGCTTGACAGTGTATGTATCTTAGTGTTAGGTGTTTTAATGGCCTTAATGTTATAGTGCTTGGAACTAGAGACAGGAAGAAGGGAAACGAGAGGGAGGGGGAGAGTGATTCTAGTTAAAAGCATCAATTATAGCTGGCTGACTGGCTTTGCTTCGCCGGGTGAGAGAGAAAGAGAGTAGGGGTGAATCGGGGATTAAAAGCGATTAAGAATTAGGAGCAACACTCTGGTTTAACCACACACAGGAACAATCCAAAGCAGATTCTCTCACTCATTTTCTCCCTCAGAGGACTTGGAGCAGACCTCTTTTTTTATGCATGTCCTGACCATCACCTGTGCTGACTTTATGCTCCGGTCTTTGGGCTAAAATATAACATCACCATAGACAAAAGTTTTCCCGATTCACAACGATATGCAAGGGAGGACGCAGTCAATGATCTAATGTGCTACATTGTAATGGCCTGTAAATGAAATTCAGGTAGGGTCTATGTCAACAGCATAGCGTCTTGCAATGCTGTTTTCCCTTTGGTAGTATATGACCAGAGGAGGGGAAGGGAAAGTGTTCCTTGAGAGGATTACGTGTTCCTCGGCCCCCCCCCCAACATTCCCGTTTTCCGGTCTACCTCCCGTGTTCTCGTTCCTCTGCAGCTCTCTTCCTCTCCTCCCTGGAACAACATGAGGTCACGACCTTCTGCTCCCCCGCCTCCTCCCCCCAGCTTCCTCCACCCGTCCTCCCTCCTCTCCTTCTCTCTGTCCATCAGCTGGCCCTGGAGGGATCTGGAATGGCGGGTGGCTGAGACTGTGTGTGTGTTTGCTGAGCAGGGGATGCTGTGTCTGGCTGTGGACTAGAGAGAGAGAGAGAATTGACCTGGATACTGTAGATTAAACTTATCCCAGCCCCCCATATAACATCCCACGTCCTTTTCTCCTATTTGCCCTTCCATTTTCCTCACCCAATCCCCCACTTCTCTCTCACTCACTCGCTCTCGCTGTCTAAATCCTCCTGGCTGCCTGTCCGTTATTTCCAGTGTACGGTCACTCTCCCACTTCCTTCCCCTGTCCCAGGCCTCTAGGTGACTCACTTCCTAGCATGTCCTTGGACAGAGATGAGGAGGCTTGATGAAGACCCCCATCCCCCCATGCTCCCACTAGCTGTATACATAATACTGGTAGTGCTAGCCTGCCACAGCCTGGAGGCTATGTACACACATACCCTACGTGTGTGTGTGTGTTTCAATGTATGGTCAGGTACCCTGCCCCCTGCACACCATTCTACCCCCGCTAACTTTGGTGACACTCAACACCTCTGTGTGTGTGTGTGTACGTGTTTTGTGTGCAAGTTATGGTGGCCGTACACTATATCAGACTGCAGCCGCTAACCCTTTCCTCCCTCTTGATGGTTCTCGCACAATAACCGGAAAGGCTGCGCTGTCCAACACAAACACTGAAGGCTGAAGACCAAAAACAGCAACACTACACAACAGCATGCTATCGATTCCTGTAATAATCACAGTTGGAGTGTGTGGAGGATGTACTGTATGGGTGTGTATGTAACACATCGTGGTATATCATGTTCGTGTTGTTTTTTTTTGTTTTGTTTTGTTTTTTTCTCTTCCTGCAAATAGACTTGACCTGTGCTGCCGGTGGCTATTTGCAGGCTTTTTTTTTTTTTCTCCTACAAAGATGACATTATAAATTAAATGAAATAACAGCTATAGTCTTAATTTAGGTCCTAGGTTCTAAGTAGTCAACCTTCACTTACAGTACAAGTACTCCTAGTAACAGGAGAGGCAAGTGTTTACGCTATCGTGAATGACTTTGCTTGTTAGCAGTTAACTAGTGTTTTGAGACTTGGTGTTCTATTTAGACTGGCCCTTTACCACAGTAGATGGTGGGAAAGAAGCGACATATGTAGCTGTGTGTTCATGCATGCTCCTGTGTGTAAAATGTCATGACCGAGGACTCTGTGCCAAAGTGCCCCAGAGGGAGGAGAGATGGGCAGATGGACAGCAGAGAGGACAGGGTGACGCAGCACAGGGACAGACAGACCAGCTAGTGCTGCGATAGCGCACACACACAGGACAGACATAGAAATGAGACACGTGAACACTTGCTTACAATGACTCATTGCTGCGAGCTTAATTTATTGCCATCTAAATTAGAAATAGATGTACACTCACACATGCACACAAACGGTCAGAGCTGGCATCTCAGAGGGCCCTCTAATCGTTTATTTGGTGGTGTGCTTTTTTTTTTTTTTAAAACATGCTCCAACTTGATTGGCTAAATATGTGGGAGTGGCAGGTTAGGTCAGGGAGTTTGGTTACAATCCAGAAATGATGTCACACCTAGGGCCGAATGTGACTGGCTTGTTGTACACAGTTATTTCAGAGAGGATTGTTGGCTAAATGTCATACTGAATGAAAATGAGTCCAGCACGTTCAGGCTATCTCAGCTAACACAGCTGATCACACAGCTGGAAAACATTTATGATAGGGGGACCTTTAAGTTCGGCAGAGACCTTCGGTCTTTAATCAGAAAAGAGAAAGATGTCCACATCACAAAATCACTGCTTCTCAAAATAGACCTTGCCTTTCATCTCGCTTGATGTCTCTTCCCTCGCATTCTTTCTCAGTACTAACTGTTGCGTATGTCTCGATGAATACCAACACTACTGTACATGCATACAACACACGCACACACAAAATGCATTTCTTGACCATTTGAAACAGGTCTGATGATGTGAGCTGTGTTTTGATCTATCTGTGCGCATCCTGTGTGTCAGTGTGATAGGAACAGCTCAAGCCTTTAAATTCAAAACATATTGTCTCAAAACTGCTGTTTTCACATGGGCAGTGACTTCACCCACTGATCTGTAGTTTCATTATTTATGAGTGTTGCTTCTTTGATGTGCATGAGATAGGAGGAAATGGCTCTTGATTCTGCTTCCTTCTTCAGAAGCCCTTGCCCTTTGTGTTTATAAAGCAGTGCTTAGTTTAGTGGGTCTGCAAAACGTTAGTTGCGTCTGTTCGTGTGTGTTTGCGTGTGTGTGTGTTAATCAGCCAGCATGTTCAGACAGGAGCTGCTTGGCTCTGACTTGTTTACATTCCATGAGACAAGCAACAAGAAGTAGTCAGCCTTTCATTTCTTTATTTCTCACACTCTCTCTCTGTCTCTCTCCAGCTAGAGATGAAACTCTTCCTCATCACAGTGATGATGTTGGGGCCTACAGTGGAGCACAGACACGCACATAATTGGGGTATTGCTTGTACACATTCCCTCTGTGTACAACTGTTAAGTACTGTAAGACTGTTGCTCAGTACAGTACAAGGTGATTCAGGCTCAAGAGTTGCACGCACACACACTCCATAGCACAGGTCACCTGCCCAGCCCTTCTCCGATGCGAGCCAGGGCGAAATAACGTTTTAGAGCTGATAAGGCTGGGTTGGGTGGTTCAGTTCATGTCACCACACGTTCACATACAGGTGTGCATTATCAGCAGAACGTCAAGGGGATCAGTCAGTAGGTTTGTCTCGTTACGTGTATTGTGCTACAGTCTGGGTGGAATGCAGTTTTATTAAGCATGTTAGGTACACGCTTGTGTCAGGATACACTTTGTGTGATGGGTGGTACAGTCTTGTGGATGCCAGAGGTGTTCTGTCTTTTCATATTCTCTTAATAGCAAGATGTTATAACTTTTTTAAATATACACTAACCATAATCAACTTTTGTTATGTTATTATGTCAACATTAGGAAATTATCTCCCGGCTCCCCACAAGCAAACAAGTTTTGACCCCCTTTTACCCCCTTATAAATCCCATCCAGATTTCTCTAAACTCTGATAGGTAATTTCCCCCCCTCTGTTCCCTTTCTTTCTTTAGTACAGGTGTCTAAAGTATTCCATCTCGCCCTCTTGTGTTTTCTTTTGGTTTTGCATCTCTCCAGAGCAGTGGCCAGAGCTGAAAAGGGACAGATATGAATGTCTTAAGTCCTGGTGTCCTGTATCTGCACTCTCACGTGCTCTTTGTAGTCCACTAGATCAAATATAATTGGAATAAATGGAATTGTTGGTTCAGAATTGGACATAGTGAATGTGAAGTGGAACTAATATGACAGTTAAGTTAGCTGGGCTTTACAGATCATATTGATTAGGAGGGACAGCAGAGGCCTGACAAACAGGCTGTGGTGTATGGCCTCCTGTCTGCCAACTCCTCCTTTTTTAATCTCTCTCTCTCTCTCTCTCCCCCCCCCATCCCCAGATGAGTACAAGGTGAAAGCAGTGGAGGAGGTGAAGTACATGAGAGGAGAGGAGGACAGGGTGAGCGCACGCAATCAGGAGAACCTGGTGAGAGACATATGCGTGCTTGCACATGCAGATACTGATTGAAAACTAGCCACTGTCAACTTCAATCTCACAAACAGACATCTCTCTCCAGCTCAAGCAAACACACACTTTCTTGCCTCACAACAAGCAGGTAGAGGCAACTTGTTGATATGTGGAATGTAAAGACTGACTGTAGACAGCTCTTTCGGTTTCTTTCACATTCCTGAATATGTTTTAAAAGAAATGACCTCATCCTCAAACAGGGTAGTGTTTTTATCATGTGATACTGTGCTTTTACGTCCCTTTGTTTGTCTGTTATCTAGCTAGCTATCAGTTAATCAGTTTTATATTCCAAGTTAGCTATATTGTTAAAGCTCCTATCTTGTATTTGCCTACAAAGGTGACAATATGTTAAACATTAAATTAGAAGCAAACAACTATGTTCTCACATGTGTATGATATGCTATGTTGACACTGCTAAGTTTTTTTTTGGAGTGTCTAGATTGTATCCACTTAGATTTTTTGCTAAACAGCAGAAAACTACATGAAGTCTGATTTTGCTTACTGGTAGTAACCTATTCAGTAACTACTTACAGATATAGTATAAGTGCATCTTATAAATGAGTAAATGCACTTATAAAGTAAATGCATAATTGTGTGTATATATATATATTTTATGAGACCGAAAGGCAGAAAATCATGAAAAAGTAGTCATTTTAAGCAGTGCTTTTATTTTTGGACAACAGTAGCCTCACACAGCTACAGATTCGAGAAGATCCAACACTATAATACTTTACCACCCAAAACAGCCACTTGCTGGACACGACCGGCATGGCATGGCACGACTGGCATGGGTCAAGCATCGGTATCAATATCAGCTCAGAATCGGTGCACTCATCGTTCACCAAGTTGTTTTTGTAGAGTTTATAAACTGTTACAAACACTGTTGTAAATGTAATTGCAGTACATTTAAATAAAAAATGTTTTACTTGTACTTCTTACTACAGTACATGTACTTGCTTCATTTCACTATTAATTAATTAACTGTGGTTGTTTACCTGCAAGTTGCACTATAACATAGACAGCACCCATGTGTGTGCGTGTGTACTTTATCCAATTGTGTGCTATAGATTGTCCAATTGTGCAACTGAGAGATGTCATTGTGATCAGAGGCCAAATGCTAATTCTGTTCTAGAATACTAATACTAGCTCCTACACACTACCACTTAAATCGCTAAAAATAGCAGCTCTGAAGTCAAAGCCAGTATAAAAGCTGGTCAGGTCCTCCGGCTGCCTACTGTCTCTGGCCAGGGACAGCAAGACTGGATCTGGGCCAGTACAGGCAAGCCTCTCTGTTGGTAGATCCCCTGGATCCCACCCCTTAAAATTGAGCTAACGGAAATTAATATGGGTTGCCCTCAAACTCTCACCCCAATAGATATAAAATGAAACCATTGTTACTTGTATTACCATGTTGGAGATTTCTAATATAGATAAAAGAAATATGAAAAGAAGCAAATGGCATGTAAAAGAGTGCAGGTTATTTTAACAGACCAGAAGTAAAACCAGACTTTTGTATTCACTAGATATACTTCATGAAGCTTGAAAACCTGAATTGGGAAAACGTCAATAATGACAATGTTCTGTTTCAGTTCGCATAGCTTTATTGTAACTGACCTACATCCATTTTCAAATGATGAAATACAAAATAGGTGTCTGAACTGTTGTGCTCTCACTGCTTTATTGGTAAAAACTGCTGCTTTTTTTTCCACCCCCGGTAATATCTGTTAACAATTTGGTCTAATGGTCTACATTTGTGTTTTCTTCTCTTTTTAAGGAGAAAAGCAGTGTGCAGTACAGAGGCAAACAGCACAAAGAGGTTGCTGGAGCAAATGTCAACAAGACTAAGTAAGGGCCTGGCAGAACTATGACAACTATTTTATTATAGAGTTAGACCCCAAAATCTTTAAGCATCAAAATACTGTATATTAGCATGTTAGGCTTTTGGCTATCGTAGTGCAGTGGTTTACGTCCGTGTGTCTGTGTGTGTGTTTACATGCTTCGTGACATCTGTGTCCCATATTTTGTGCACCACATTGCTGATGAATGTATTTAGCCTTGGGATTACAGAGGATTAATACATGATTATTTAAATGACTCCTCTGACTCTCAACCTGTCACTCTCTCACAATGTAGACAGAATCGTGTGTGTGTGCGTGTGCGCGCGTGTTTGCCTGCATGAGTGTGGAGTATAATGGAAAATTCTCATGATGTCTTAGTTGCCCCACAAACTCTCTCTCTCTCTGTGTCTCTCTCAGTATTCACACATCAGAGAGCCAGCAGGAATTTTTCAGAATGCTGGATGAGAAGATTGAGAAGGTAACAGTGGTGTATTGGGGTCTGACAATTTTAACAGCTGTTTCCTGACATTTAAAAAGACCTCTGCTTAGACGCCTGAGGCCAACAAGCTGTTGCTGCACTGATTTCTACACCTTTATTGCACCCTTTATTATCTTTTATTACACCTCTATGAAGGGCTTCAGTTGTTGACAATGGTTGCATCTGGGCCCTCCCCCATGCAGCCCCCACTAAAACAAGGCCTCTGTCAACATATTTGTCTATTGGCCTTTTTTGAGTTAAGATAAGTGTGGGAATCTAGCTTACTGAGAGGACGCAGACCCTTGGCCAAGCTCCCATCAACCTCTGGGGATGGACAGCTAACAGGAAGTTGTTCTGTCTCCAGATGGAATCTAGGAAGCAGCATGGCTGTCCCACTGCACGCCCAGCCATGGCATTATCGCTACACTGGCGTTAGTGTAGCCTTAGTCAAAATGTGTGTATGGGGTTTTTGCAGCTATAGAGTAACTCAGGTAGTGTTGGTAAGTTGTCCATCAAGGAGAAGTGTACTGATTAAATTTCACACTGTGCTGTGTTGTGATTGACACCCGTAGTTTCTGGCATCCGTACAACTGCTGTCTGCAGAACCAACCTGTCTGTATTGAATATTGTGGCTATATTATCAGTTTTATCCAAGTATCTTATATCACCCGTGTTTTTCTCTTTTCTAATTTGTGTGTGTGTGCCTGCTTGCATGTGAACACAGGGGCGGGACTACTGTTCGGAAGAGGAGGAGGATGGGACATAGCACAGAGGCCCCCGTTTGGATCCCACAGAGAGCCTCAGTGTGTGTGTGAGTGCGTGTGTGTGTGTGTGTGTGTGTGTGTGTTTAAGTGGATGTGCGTGTGGATATTTGCGTATGTGTAAGAGACATCTTAACCAGTGTTTGACGGATAAGCCGTTTGTATGTGACACTGTATGCATTTGAATGTGCCCATGTGTTTTTGAACATAATGACAAAGTATTTTGAATCTGAATGAGAGAGATATATAGTACATTATACTCTGAGACTACACCCCTCCCATCCTTCTTTCCGAGCTCCTGAATGGACAGATGGCTGTGGAGAAGAAATGAAGGGATGGACAGATGAGCTGGAAGGGAGAGATCGGGAGGGTGTGGTGACAGACAGACATTGTGACAGTCGGACATATGGACTGGCCAGTGAGCCGGTCGGAGCCCCCCCCCCCCTCATCCCTCTGCATCTGCCTGCGTGTCCACTGTGCTGCGGTTCCCACTGTTCAGCTCTGCTTAGAAAAAACCCTTCGTGGCTACAGCAGCATGGCAGTCTGCCTGCCTGCCTGTCTGCCAGGACCAGGCTGGTGTCTAGAGAGAGCGAGAGAGAGAGAGAGAGAGAGAGAGACGGCTGGGGAAAGGGGGGGTTGGTTGAGGAAGATTCCTGCTATTTTAATAAGAGAGAGATTCTGAGAGCACGACTAGGTGATTTTACAAGCTCTGAACTCCTGCCTTCTCATTTCATGGATTGTTTTTTTTTCTTTTTTTTCTGTTCCTTTTTATTGTTTCCCTAGACGTTAGCTGTTAGCTTTCTACAGTTGTTCTGTTGGCCTGTCCCATTGTCTATCATTGTGCCTGACAAACTACAGCTGCACAGGCCCCAGCCTCTGTGCCTCCATTCAGACTGCCCTCTTCAAGACACCCCTTGGAACGCCTGACCATCTCTGTCAGGACGCCACACACTACAGTCACGTTTTGCATACCATACCCGTCAGTCTGCACGTATAGCTGAATATACACAAATATATGTACGGACATTTATTGTAGCCCAGGTGCGGCTGTGTTTCTGTTCTGTTGCGGTGTTTGACGTAATCCCTGATTGTATGTGTGTGTGTTAGGAGCTCAGCTTCCCCTCAAGCTCAGCAGTATTGAAGCACCGAGTGAAGTCACCTTCTAATTCTGCCCACACTGAATCTATCTCACTCAAACACACACGAACTGAGCTTAAAGAGGCACAGTTGCAGTGGAGACAGAGCTGATCACCTTTTATGTTATGTCATCATTACTGGATACTTCCTATCTATTACTTTGGATTTTTTTTTTTTTTCTATTAAAAAAAAAACTAAACCAGTTCATGTGAATGTGTGGAAATCTTTTCATATTTGTGTGTGCGTTTAGATTTGTGTTAGACACACTGGGAGTATGTGTATTGGTATGTATAATATAGTGCCCTGATGGAGTTAATGGAGAACGGTGTCACGTTGGCATTGGATTGAAGAGCTTGAGGCCAAAGAGCTGGAGGAGTCTACAGGAAATCAGACTGCATCATGCCACCTGGTGGTAGAATGAGAGCACTGCAATATTTCCTGTTCACTTTAAATGCAAGGTGTTTTCATGTCAAATCTTCATGTAATTTCATCTCCACAAAAATGTGTAAATGTAGTATTTTACTGGAATGCATATATCTCATTCATTGAAGTGACGTATATACAAACTACCTGTACACAATATAGGTTTTTGTTCCGTTAAGCCATGGATTTTCAAAACATGTCTGACATATCTTGTTCATTATAAGGACTAATAACGGCACAACTTTTAAACTAAAGGATTATGTTAAATGGTTAATTAACAAATATGAAATTCTTATAATGCAGAACAACCTATATTGTTGAAAATGTCAAAACATTTAAAGGTTTTTGTTTTCATGATCAAGGTTTTATCCTGAAGCAGCAGGCTAGCAAAGTTATTGGTTCTGGAGGTCTGGATGGGTTGGTGAGAGATGATAATGTTAATTTGCAGTTATCAAAGGAACATTCAGGTAGAACCTATCAAGGTGCCACATTTGCAAACTGTCTTGCACATGCTTATATTGTACATTATATAAAGCACTTGCACATACAGCACATAGGCTATGTACTACTGTAGCTAAATACTGTATACACACCACATGTATTGAGTGTTCTATACATATACACACACTATATACAAGCCATGTTACTCATAGTAAGCTACTAATTCAGTAGCACTTTGTCTCACATTATGTAACACACACAAGGCTCTTGACCTTGCCAGAGGTCAAGGCCTCACTTACCGAGTCACTTAAGGCTACAATCAACAGTGCTGCATACACAGTGAACGGGTCCCTGTAGACTGGCACTAAAGCCTCTCCCACACACACCCACACAAAGAGAAAGATGAAAGTGGAGGTAGCGAGGGAGGGAGGGAGAGATGGATGTTGCCCGTTAACCTCAGACAGGAACATGGGCAAGACAATGTTCTTTCCATAATGACGCAAGGTCCAATAAAGAGTACACTCCTCCCCGCTCTGCCTGTGTATGTGTGTGAGAAAGGGAGACCAAACTGCGTATTCATTAGGGTATGGCATGTTCCTTGCTGTCTTCAACACCCAGCAAGCACAAGGCATCCAATAATAATAATCTCAGTCCTTCTGTTATAATGGATTGATTCTGACTTTGTGTGTGATGGGTTTCAAATGGGATGAGCTACTCACACGCTCACAGATGAGCTTTTGAAGACTGTCTTGACAATTGTCCAATGGCTGTGGAGCTCTGTGTTCAAACTCTATATAGCAGTGCCTGACAACTATAGCAATGCACTTTAATATTACATTCCCTTCTCTCTCTCTCTATCAGCCTATATGTCTAATATCCACCTGTAAATAAGTCCAGGAGCACTATTGCTGATTTTCTACCTTCCTCCATCCTTTCCCGCCATTTCCATGTTTATGTAAAGACTCCCTCTCTGTCAATACAATGGATTACTGTGGCAGGGATGCCACTCACACGAAAACAGCAAAGGCTTTAGAAAGGTGGGAATAGATACATTTGTATTCACATTGCAGAAAAAGTGACCTACTTTATGCACAGCATGCCAATGAGCAATGCATTTGTTTGTCAATAACATTCAGTCCCCTCCATGCATTTAATTAATGTCATGGTCACATTCTGAGTGCTTTAGTAATATTTAAATTGCCTGCTATTTTTGAATTGTATGTGTGGACTGCGAAATCGGCAGGACATGAATTCTGAGTCATTTTTAAGTGACTGAAACAATACAAAGGCGTAGGCAGAAAGAGAGGCAGAAAAACAAATCTGGTTCCTTGAAGCTGCTGTAGGTAGGATTTGAGAGTTACAATGAGGGAAATTAACCTTAAAACCCACCCCCTCCTTCTCTGCTGCTCCCTGTCTCTGGTCTGCCATTGCAAAGCATCCTTGATAAACCTGTTGACGCTGTAAGTGCGCATTCATATGAGTGACAAGTAAGGTGGATTTGCTGGACCAATCAGGAAAAAGAAAAGCCCTGATTGTTCAGAATTCTTTAAGTGCCAAATGTTAATTTCTATGGAAGAAGGGGCTATCAACCAGAGAAGATATTCTCAGGTAATTTGATACACTGCTATCTGACAGATGCCTATGGCATTTTATAAACACCATATGTATATGTGAAGGCGTTAGACGAGGTTTAGTGCTTGTCTGTGAATGGAGGGAGACTGTTTGGCGTGTGGTTCACAGGACTCCCGGGGGTTGGTTGTGGGATTGAGCAGGTGTGGGGAATAAAAAAGCAGGTCAGGATAACACAGTGGGGACTGCTTTGGCTTACGTGTAATAATTGTGTTCTGTATTTTAGTGCAAACTGTCAGGTACTGTCTGTGGTATCTGAATCTACTGGTGTGGCCGTGGTTCCTTGTTCAGTATAGCTCATAAATCCTACCCACGGCACCTTTAATGGTTCTGCCACCATTTAGTATTTTAGTGCAGTTTGCCAGACTCACAGCTAGCTGACAAGGCAGCCTGGAGCCAGGCTGGTGACAGGGCCACAGCAGCACTGAGTCAATTATAGCTGTGTAATAGCGAGGAGAGTCTGTTAAAGACAGAGCCTACATAAGGTTCTCTCTAAACTCTGACCCTATATGGGCTCCCTGCCCAGGGATTCACCCATCCATCCATCAATATACTGAATGTAATTATAAAGAGGAGCCAGTGCGCCACCTTCTGGTCCACATACCTCATGGCACACATGGCTTACACAAGCACACTGTCGCCGTTGTAGTCATGCATCATGTGGCTGTGCCGCCGTATTATTTACACCAAGAGCGAAGGCTCTATAAGTCACAGAGACAGGCCGACAGGAGAGCAGGTTCTTCATTACCTACGCTCAAGCACACACCCACACATATATACAGTATTAGCCCAATAGAATTACAGGCCTGTCTTCTGTGATCACTAGATCATCAGGCTGTGAAGTACATAGGCCTACTATGCCATTCTTGGTGGTCAGTGTGTTACTGTATGTCTCATGTGAATAACATGCAATATATGGAATTAGTTCACAGAAGACACCATTATGTACGTATTTATGATGTAAATCTTGAGCACTAACTCTAATCAGTTCCTTGAGCCATTATGTAGTTTCAGTTACTACTTATTATATTTACAGCAATTTTATTCGTCTTCATTGTGATTTGATTAAGGACTCACGGATGCTATTTGAGGTCTCTCTGTTTGTTTGACCACAGTATAGAACATTATACGCTTGGCAGCTTTCAAAACAGATTTATTCCGAACATAACAAAAAAGAAAATGATGGCCGAGCTCTTGTGTAGCCCTTACACATGCTCAGAAGGTTATTTAAAGACAAATGGCAGCTTGTCAACTACACTACAGTATGTGGCCACAATTAAAAATCTTAGGCTATGTTTTTTTAATGGCAGAATAGTTAGCATACAATTTATATTTTACTAACCTTATGCCTAACCCTACCCTAACTCTACCCTAACCATACCCATAACCTAACCCTAACCCTAACCCTACCCTAACTCTACCCTAACCCTACCCATAACCTAACCCTAACCCTAACACTAACACTACCCCTAACCCTCACTCTAACCTAATCCTAATCCTAACCCTAACATAACCTAACCCTAACCCTAACCCTAACCCTAACCCTAACCCTAACCTAACACTAACACTAACACTAACCCTCACTCTAACCTAATCCTAATCCTAACCCTAACCTAACCCTAACCCTAACCTAACACTACCCCTAACCCTCACTCTAACCTAATCCTAATCCTAACCCTAACCTAACCCTAACCCTAACCTAACACTAACACTACCCCTAACCCTCACTCTAACCTAATCCTAATCTTAACCCTAACATAACCTAACCCTAACCCTAACACTAACCTAACACTAACACTACCCCTAACCCTCACTCTAACCTAATCCTAATCTTAACCCTAATATAACCTAACCCTAACCCTAACCCTAACCCTAACCTAACACTAACACTAACCCTAACCCTAACCTAACACTAACCTAACACTAACACTAACACTAACACTACCCCTAACCTAACCTAACCCTAACCTAACACTAACACTAAGACTAACACTACCCCTAACCCTAACTTTAACCTAATCCTAACCCTAACCCTAACACTAACACTAACACTAACACTAACACTACCCCTAACCTAACCTAACCCTAACCTAACACTAACACTAAGACTAACACTACCCCTAACCCTAACTCTAACCTAATCCTTACCCTAACCCTAACCCTAACCCTAACTCTAACCTAACCTCTAACCCTAAGCCTAACCTAACTCTAACCCTAACCTCTAATCCTCTAACCCTAACCCAACCATAACCCAACCCTAACCCTAACCCTAACCCTAACCTAACCTCTGACCTATAACGCTACCCTAAACCCTAACCCTAACCATAACCATAACCTAACCTCTAATCCTCTAACCCAACCATAACCCAACCATAACCCAACCCTAACCCTAAACCTAACCCTAACCCTCACCCTGAACCTAACCCTAACCCTAACCCTAACTCTAACCCTAACCCTAACCCCAACCCCTAACCCCCTAACCCAACCCTAACCCTAACCCTAACCCCAAACCCTAGGTTTGATCCTTCTAGCACTTACGATTGAGGATCATAATTTGATGATCGTGGTTATCATCTCTTTACCCTAACCCTAACCCTACACCTAACCCTAACCCTAACACCTAACACTAACCCTAACCCTTTACTTGGAGTACACTGGACAGGCTAAAAATGAACTGCAGAACAAAGTTAACCAGATAAGGTCTCACTTTGCTTATTTAATATTCATAATAACATTAAAAGTTGCATTGTTTTGAGTGGAGAATTTGTGGGGAACATCACTTCCAAATCTGGAGCTGAAATTGGGAATGTACTGGAAGGTTGGCAAGACTTCAAGCTGGGGCTACCTCACCTGGTCTCACTGTCATTACAATAACACTAGAGGGAGCTAAGGCATTAGAAGGATAGAAAAATCTCCCCTCTCTCTCATTACCTCAATGACAAATAGCAACCTTTGCCAGGTGCCAGAGAGCATTGCTAAAATAAACAGAGTTCAGGCGAGACAGGGACAGCAATAAGCTGGCTTTGCCTGTCTGTCTGACGTATGACTGTCTAAGCTGTGACTATACTATTATTATAAAAGTGATGTGGGGGTTATTGTAGTCATATAAGAACCACTTCTAGTTGTATCATAATAGCTTAGAGCATGAACTGCATTCTTCTGAAGGCTTACACAAAAACCTAGGTGTTTGTGAATGACACAAACAGTGGTTCTCTATTGAACTTTTGAGACTCTAGACATTCTGGATAAAATTCTTGAGATAGGGTCTGTTCATTGATGCTTTGCTCATAAACAATACATGTGTTGCCTGCTTTCGGCAAAACTAGTTTGTAATCTGTTGTCTTCCAGTTAGGCACAGTAGTCTTTTGGTAACATGCTGGTCTGGTGTTTGTCTGCTTGAGGAGGAATCTGATGTCACAGTTAGTTTCTTCATGGTCTTTGCTTCGCAGCATCCAAGAGCCAGAGAGCAGAGCTCAGGCGTGGAACAGGACAAGTGACAGGGAGAGACATCCTTCGTAAGTGGGCATGTAGGCTATTTAGAGCAGACAGTCACACCACGAGGAAACAGTATTGGCAATGGTTTAGAAATGTTAGGTCTTATGCTACTTCACACATTCCCTTGAGAGTAGGGCTACAAAAGCACCTATACTTTTCTGAAAGTTGATGAATTTATCACACAAAAATATTTTTTAGGGATGTTCTATATAGCATGCACTCATATAACATAGCCTTTCTGCACTGTAGTTTTCTACACACACACTTAACTAGATTAGCCTATATAAAAAAGATAAACCTGACATTAGGCCTATAATATCACAGACTTCTCTAACTTCTTCCTTTCTAATCTGTTTCACGAGGTCAAGAGGGCTGAAGCTGCCATAAATGCAAGAGCACGCCAGAAGTAGCACTAGCCTATCTAGACTTAACCCTCCTGGTCAGGTCACACTCCCCCTTCACCCCACCCTCTTACCTTTCTTTTCTCCCCTCCCACAGTCGTGTGCTTTCTTATTTAGTAGTCGGCGGAGCTCGGACTCGGTATAACGGTGTTCTGGGAATGATGCCGGCGGTTGGCGCGGTGGAAGTCGGTCTGCTCTTTGCGCTGATGGTCGCCCTAGTGCCCGGTGCCAGTTCAGAACTGGTGACTTTGGTACAAGAGCGGGTGAAGCCCGAGTCCACCCTGCTGAAGCCAAAGGTTATGATCGCCATTCTGGCTCGTAACGCAGCGCACAGCCTACCGCACTACTTGGGCTGTATCGATAGACTGGATTATCCCAAGGAGCGCATTGCTATTTGGTGAGAAACAGACAAGCACAACTTTTTATGTCTATAAGGCCTATGTTATTTATGGCATATGCAGATTCTTACAGACTGTGTTAAGATATTTGTTTGTAAACTCCCTAATGTTGAGTGTCAATGACAAACAGTAGCGTGTGTGCATGCGGGTGTGGGTGGGGGCTGCACAGACTGAACGTGGTGGAGACCTGTTGGTGAGTTTTACGATGCATTTACCTCGCGTCACGCATGTCTGCCGGTCTCCAAACTGCATACTAGACAGAGATGAAAGAGAACGAGCACGTTAATCACAGTTCCTTCTACCTGATTCAGCACAAACCTGCGGAAACAGCCCTTTAAAGCAGCAGGTAATGGGAGCCTAGCCCTAACTATGGTCATGCTGTTCTATAAAATCTTGTGAGCAGATTAAAGTAACGTGCCCTATAATCAAAGGGGAGCCCTGCTGCAAGTGAAGGGATGAAAGTAAACATTGAGCTAGTCTTACAGCGAGAGGACTTTGTCTGTGAGCCTGTGTGTGTGTGTGTGTGTGTGTGTGTGTGTGTGATTGTGTTGATTATCCAGACAGAATATAAAATATATTCTGGATCATGGATAACCAGTGAATAGGTAGACTACCCATCTCGTAGCCTACATCACCCTTCTTGGCATTCTTTGTTTCCAACCATTACTAGCATTCTATAGCATGCAGAAGGCTGCCTGTTTCCAATTCAGAGACCCCCACCAAAACAAGCGTGTATGCGCACACACACACACACACACATATCCTCCTTGGAACGCTATTGGAGGTTCAGTGTAGCACACATGCCTGCGCTAATACTGTATGTTTATACAAGGGGTTTAACTAACAAAAGAAGGGGTTATCAGCATGGATGGCATTTCTTGCCCCCACAGTTTGGCTAACACTATGACGCCAGTACCAAAGCTTGTTTATGTCAGTTCAATTCAATGTAACTGTATTTTTTATGTATTGTGTGAAGTAATTAAAAACCTTCATGGGGCCAAGCACATTCTGAGTAGAATAACAATACAAGAGCAGTATGGACAATACTATTTCTTTATTTTAATGTAAAACTGCGTTTGTTTAGTCACACATTTGTCACCTGTCTGTGTGTCCAGAACTAGTTCCACAGTTTTAATGCCCTTTAAATGTGCTACTGAAATGTTAGGTCCTTAACCCTTGTGATGCCCTTAAAATATAGTCTTGAACCACCAGGCGGCGCCATCTGATTGTGTATGATTGACTGGTTCTTTTTATTGTCATTGCTGTGTGTATTTATGTCTTTATTAATTATTCTTTATGTATTTGTGTTGTTTTATGTGCCTTTTAACCCCCCTGTTGTCCTCGGGTTTCAAACACACTACCTTGTTGTGCCAGCAGTGCAAATCATGTGTGTGTGTGTAAGCTGTAGAATTAGGTTTAGCGCCCTCTATCTGCCACAAAGTGCTAGTGTTTTAGGTCATTTTGACCCTGAGGAAATCACAAGGGTTAAGGGTTAGGTCCCAGAGGCATCGGATGCAGTGTGACAGTTGTGAAGAAAGCAACTGGTAAAAATGACTGTGAAGTAGAGGGTTTTACATATTATCTCTTGGAATAATTAACTGTATTTGATGACCCGTCTTCCACTTCTGACAACCTATTTATTCAATTCTAACCCAGATACATGGGTGAACAGGCTGCCTATTGAACTCTTAAGACCGATAGAAACAAGAAAATGGTTACAGAAAAGATAGGAAAGTTGATACCCTGCAAAGACATGTATTGGCGGGGGTTCTCTGAGGACACAATGTTCCACATGATAGTTCCACCCTGGAGCTTCAGGCAGCAGAACAAAGCACCACACACTGTATTTCCACTTCATCCCTCCACTGCCCTTCTCAGTCAAGTGAGCCAGGAAGGCAGAACAGGGCAGAGGTAATGGAAGCTAGAGGAGTTTAGAGAAGAAGTGCTTTGTGGCTTTACCATGAATTGTGCTGTAGACCCCTTGCTCACCTTTCTCCTCCAGCTTGGTCCCCCACTGGACCATGGGAAGAGTGTGTGACAGTGACAGGGAGAAAATACAGCATAAGTGCTTGGCTAAGGTTCTAATGTGTAGATCAGCTCTATACTGTATCAAAAGACTTTCAGAGCAGCGGCCTATTAGAGGACTGAGTCAGAGGTAAGATAGACTGTCATGCTGATGTTAAAGAATGCAGGGTGGCCATATAGTGTAGAGAAACGACCCAGGTGGCAATGAGCATGCAAGCAAATCCACATTCTACCAGCCCCCATGTCTACCCGTGTTGTTTGCCCTTCTTAATGTGCACTATCATTCGTTCTATTTTTGCCCACAGAGCAGTAAGTTGTATTATTCATCTTATGTGTATAACAATAATAAGTTGGACAGAATTGTGATTGGGAGTTATGCTTGGGGCTGTAGTTGTTATGCAGATTTAATACACCTACAGAATCACAGTCTGTTTTGTTCATGCTCAGAGCACAAGGCATAAAAGTGTAGGCTATAAAAGTGTATACACATTACAACAGATATTGAAGACCATATACAGTTAGGTAGTGTTTTGTTTTACTTTTTTCGCACAGCATAGTAAATTTACTGTCATCTATGGGACATGAATAGAAAGCTTTATATTCATTCATGTTCATCTTTGAAGTAACATTCATAAGCTTTTGATGTTTTTCCAGTTGACTTGTTGATTTTAACAGGCTCCCTAGTGATGTTATTGTCCGTAGGAAAGAGCTTCAAAGAAACGTCCGTGTTTTTAATGAGCGGTATGTGTTTGTATTCGAATCTGAGGCACAGCTCAGACACACCTCTGGTCAGGTCACGCTGTAGTTAGTTTGTGCTTCAGGCTGCTTTTTGCGGACTGCCTGCTGGCAATGTTCACATGAGGAAGTGATGTTCCAGGTGTTGGGCTCGGGGACTTCATGATGATTTGTGGTCTTGAATTGAGAAAGAGAATGTTGGAGTTATATGTGCTCATCACCATGCCCTTGAGAAGTCAGTCACATGTATACATCATTATGTTTGTTTATTTACAGTTCTATCATGTTTAAACAAAACAGAAAATGCCTATCGCAGGGACACAGAAGTGCTACCAATGAGGGGTACACTTTCTTCCTACAGTATCTTGTCTGTAAACAGAGAAACCATGATATTAGTTTATCATTTGTCACAGTCTCTTCCGTCCATTAACACTACATAACATAAGAAATTCTGTGCTGAGTGTCTGATACAACTCAACAGCACTTTATGGAAGTAAGGAAGTCGATATTCATTGGATTCTGAAGTCTGTATCCATAATTCCGGCACATTCTGCACATTCTGATTACATAATACAGTATGTCTAATCAGCATGTCAATAGGGGCAATTGATTTAAACAGGATCAGATGAAGGTTTACCCCTCATTCCTAGCATGTCTGTGTCAATGTTAAATAGGCAAAATAGTATTATATTACAAAAAAGGCAATTACACCAATTGTCATTTATGTCTCATAGGTATGATATGATTTGTTTGTATGCATGTGTCTGAGACCCTTCAGCTCAGCTTGGGAAGGAAATGTCTGTTGTCTTGTAATGTTAGGGGAAGCCATTTCTAAAAGTAAAAGCAGCACAATTGGAAGATGAGACAGACTTTGGTGTGTGACACCAATATGACAATGTGGGCTTTTATCAATAATCAACAACATCTGCCTTTGGTGTATGTTGGTATTGCATCACCATGTTGGAAGTTCACAGCTTTACTGTGTGCGCGCGTGTGCGTGCGCGAATGTGTGCATGCACGCGTGTCTGCTTGCTTGTGTTTGTGTTTTTGCTTAGTGTGAAACTAAATTGTGTGCATGTGTCTCATTGTGTGTATTTATGTACGTGTTTGTGCATATACACACTTAAAAGTTTCCATTGCTGTGTCTGGCTGGCCTTCAAAATCTAATGTTTTCCATTCAGTTCCTAACCATGCCTAATCTCCACCACTATAGACAGGCTGTCCATGACAGTCCTCTACAACCTCACAATTAGCATCACCTGTGGATTTCCACAGCCTCATCCAGTCTGTGAAGCTGACTTGTAAACGCCAACTCAGGTGTCACACAAAGCCAGATACTTTGGATGACATATAGCAGATGGCGTCAGGCAGCCACATAATAAACTGAGAAGTTGGATACGGACATGCGGTTAGTACAGGGATGACCAATGTGATCTTGAACCTCATGAGGTTGATAGCCGACCTCTGCATCTTTGTGTATGTGCTGTTCCACAATGTACCACAAAAATACCATAAAGGCAGTGAGTTTTAGATGGCAGGATCTCACACACTAGTAGTCTACATGTTTTATTCTGCTGAAAGGTATGCAAGAGAAAGTAGCTGTTAGTTCATGCATTCCCTGAGTATTGAAATTTCCCCCCAAAGCTAAATAGCCCATCTGACTTTACATTAGATACATCTGGCCAATCAACTGTAATAAAGTGAAAACATTCCCTTTTCAATCGTTTAGCCTTGTCCAAGATTTCTCTCTCTATCCCTACTGGTATGGAAATTATTGTTCCCGTCCTTGGCTGTGGAGTACTTTTCCCCTGTGTTCCAGCACACTCCAGGGCTATTGGCCAACAGTATTGTCAGAGCATTGACGGCACAAGGTCTGGCCAGTAATGAAATACTGTAGGCTGGCATCTTGGTATGTGCATTTTCATCTGAAACAAGAAAGTTTCTTTGAGGATTTGGGACTTTGAGTGGGAAAACTAAGCTTACATATTTAAAAAACTACAGGAAGTTTAGGAAGACAGACAGGACGGTACAGTAGCTGTTATGTCAGACAAACCAAAGAGTCCAGGTCTAGTCCATCTGCATGGCATCAGACTCATGGCTCGTCTGAGACAGACCTCTGTCCTTCCTGCGGTTTTGCCACCATTCCTAATTATTTTGACTGTCCTCTGTCAGAGGCAGGTTGACATCAGTCTGTTTATGATGAGTTGCTGCCAGGCAAACGTTAGGTGAGCATGACTGAACTTGCACAGCAGCCCTAAGTCAATGCTGACACAAATGCTTGCATGTGTCTACAAGACACAAGACAGACCAAGTATAATTTCTGAATAGTAGTACATTATGTGTTCGTATACCATACTGTATATGATATGAAGCCCTTGGCTGACTTGAAGTCTACAGTAACTGTATCTACAAGACTGCATGAATACACTTTAATTTGACTTGACATGGTTAATATACTCAGCTTAAAGCTGCATTTTATATATATACTTATATTCAAGATTATTCTATACACCAAGCAGTTTCAACAAACGTAACAATGTTATTAGGTATTTAACAGTGAATGTGACATGTTATATAAAGCGCTTCTTATTTTTGAGACTAGTCCTGGGAATGAATTGTGAATTGACTGGACTGTAGGTGTGTTATGGTATGTTGTTGTGTTACTAAGGCTGTCATCAAAGGTACCCGGAACCCATGTGCAGACACAGTGACCCGGGCTATTCAGCTTTTGTTTAATATGAGAGTCATGAGGAATTTCAGGTCCCCCTAACTCTCCCCTCCCACTTTGCCCTTCCTCTCTCCCCTTCCTCTCTGCCCTTCTTCCTACCAATCCCAATCTAGCCCCCTTCCCCCCAACCCCCATTCAAGAGGCCTTTAGCCACGTCAGCCTCTACAGAAAACACTATACTGCAGGGTCAACACACACACACTTAACCGTAGTTATTAATCAGGTTCATATTTCAAGCACACTTCTGAAAGAGGTATTCAAGCACCTTAATTCCCGACAGCAATCAGTCATTATTAGAAGCGATATTAGAGGTATTGAATCAACAGTCAGCCGACACAGGTCTGTTGGGGCCGTGCAGACCTGTGTTTACCTAAAGGGCCAGTTCCAGAGACAGGCCCCTGTGTTAAGGGCCAGATGTCAGCCTTCAGCTGATCTCCTTCACGACACACTCCTTTGGAATGGCACTTAGTCAGTGATATGGAATGGATAATGTGATGTGACATGTACTGTACAGTTGGAACCCCTCGTATAACTGCATGCTTTCTGCAATGCTGCCTTGCTGTAGGCATAGGCCTGCTTATAAGAAAGGGGTTCAGGAAACCGAAAATAACTGACATAGTGATTATGTTGGGGATATGGAGGGCGTTCTAAGTGAGAGGATGTTGATAGGTGATGTTAAAGGAGGCATCTGTTATCCAGATGCTACCTCTCTGAAACTCACCCCAACTCTCCAGGCAGTGCAATAATGAGGCTACAGTGTTCCTGTGTACTTCAAAAGAATAATGGAAGCAGAGATTATAGAGTTGTGGAGCGGGTTGGGAGGAGGAGAATGGAAGTGAAAATAGCAGATATTTAAAGTACCAGGAAACCATATTGCACTGCACTGGTGTGGAATCACTACTATGAAGATATTTCCTTTTATATTATTGGCTGGTTATTGTTTTGCTTGAGTTTGTCATTAATGTTTCAGGCTTTTGCTTTGCCAGGTTTCAGTATATTATTCAGTATATTTGGTTGCAATCCATTCTTAGGCCAGTCTCCAAAATGTCTTTACTGGAATTACTTGGTTAAATATCAATCAAATATAAATGCTCTTTACACAATGCATAGCCATTTTGTATGCAGCATACAGCTGCACACATCCAGAAATCACAGGGCACAGTAAGAGGTAATGTACTGGAAAATCACACAGTGTTCTCACAGTAGAGAGGACTGGGTGGAGGAACAGGGGCTGGAAGGTGGTTCTTGGAGAATAAGGAGCAACCTTCATTTTAAGAATCTTTAATAACATCAGACTGAAGCTCCATGCCTGTTTGAGCAAATACATAAAAACAATGCAGCCAACAATGGCATTTTCTCAAGACTTACAGTATATGTGAGCATACTGCTATCATTCTCTATTTCTAACTGTTCATGACTCAACAGTGTGAACACTTTTAACTTGATATTGGCTAATATTGAACTTAAATCCTTTATGGATATTGTATTGTTGCAGTTCACTAATGATCTAATGCAGCCCCCCTATGGGAGAACTCAGTACCATGACTCAGTATGCCTGCATGTATCTGTAGCCTTGTGGGTGCACATTCTTAAATCCATAAGAAAGGCTTGGCGCATGGTTTTATGTTCCTTGACGATTCCAGAGCAGATGTGAAGATGTCATTAGCCTTTTAGTGGGATATGTATAAAACAATCTGTTGGGTTGGCTCTATTTGAATGATCGCAGTGAGGAATTCACAGAATGAGCTGTTTGTTCAGAAAGCATTCTGCCCATTTTCATTAAACACAATAGAATTAAATTATTAAAATGCGAATCCCCCATTCTCCCAATGTATTTAATTTTTTCCTTTGCGATTTGTTGTAGACACATACATGTGTCCACATGCCGCATGTTGTCATTTACACTGTGACTGTACAATATGTCTAGAGGTTCACACACCTACACAAATCCCTTGCCTGAGCCTTTTAATTGGGGGCCAGCATGTAGCAACCAGCGATGTATAGTTTGAGAGTTATAGACACATGTAAATGTGTGCACAGATCTATTCATTACCTGCTATTCAGGTGTTCGCATGTCTTCCTAGCCTGCCATCAAATAACCACACACCAGTTATTAAGGCTTCACTTCTGCCTTCATGCTGACAGAGGCAGTCATGCATACACAAAACACACACACACACACACAAACAATACATTTTATATATCAATGTATGCATATGTGCACACCTACGCACACTTAAACACACAGTGACATTGCTGTAAACCTCCAGCACAGGAACACTGTCAGGTCTGTTATTAACCTCTGTGTCTCCTTCAGGCCTACAATCCCACTCCAATTGGCCTGTCTGTTTGTCTGTCTTGTGTTATTACTGTATAGTAATAAGTATACATAATACAATGTATAAAAATAATATATATATATATATATATATATATATAAAATGTGTTTTTCTTGATCTGAATGTATTTTGTATGTGTGTGTGCATTTGTGCGTGCCTGTGTGTGTGTCTGCATTGGACCGCTTGATGTTTGCAAGCTTTTTGAGTGTGTCTGTTGGTGTGTCTCTGTTTTTGGTTTGTGTGCTTGTGTGTACAAGTATGTCAGTTGGATGTGTGAACACTTGGGTTTGTGTTTGTGTTTGCGAGTAGGTTTGTTTTTATGTATAAGTTTGTGTGTGTGTGTGTGTGTGTGTGTGTGTGTGTGTGTGTTGAATCATGTGGTGATCTTTCATGTGTTCTAGTCTGTGTATAAGGCTGAGAGCAGCAGGTGGTTCTGTAGAAGTGTGGCAAAATGAACAGTGCTGACATTGTTATCTTCTGTGTTGACAATATACTTTATGGGTATGTATTAGTGTGTGTTCCTATCCCTGGTTATAGGCAGTGTCAAATTCAGCATGAATTTGGAGGGAGTTCAGAAAGGAATGTTACAGCAAGCAGTGGAAAACTCCATCTATGTGTGTATGTGTGTGTGTGTCTGTGTGTCTGTGTGTGTGTGTGTTTGGTGCACACATGCCTCTCCCTCACCCACTGTTGACCTTTCCTCTTTTAGGACCATTTTCAATGCAGTGAGACAGGTGAAGTTCATTTTTCTCCTAGATGAGATGACGAATGATAACATGGCATGAGTATCATGCACAGTGTGATTAATATTACAGCTAGTGTTGTAATGTTTTCATCACTGCTGCGCAAATGAAACGCACTGCCATTAACAAGTACACATATTTTAAAACACACAGAAACTGTGGAAAAACTCTCTCACTCTCTCTCTCACACATGCACGCGCACACAGTATTCTCTCTGAGCCAGGCCTGGCATTTAGCTGCAGCACTGACAAACAAACAGTTAGGCACAGGTTCCGTATTTACCTCAGACGTGATGTGTATTTCAGGGCAGCGACAGACCACAATGTAGACAACACCACCACCATGCTGAGGGAGTGGTTGAAGAAAGCCCAGAGCATGTACCACTATGTGGAGTGGAGGCCCTTGGAGGAGCCCAGGTGAAGCCTCCAGAACCTCCAGCGTTGCTCACGCTTACAATTTAGATTTCCTTACATGTGTTTGTGCTTAAAATGTGTTTTATTTATGTAGCATTATTACATGCCAGGTAGTGACTCATCCTTTACACCAGGTCCTATACAGACGAATGGGGGCCAAAACACTGGCCTCCCTCCAGGTTTAACCACGTGATGAAACTGAGACAGGCGGCACTGAAAGCTGCCAGGGAGCGCTGGGCTGACTATGTCCTGGTAAGGCCTGAAGATACAATTTAACAGGCACCACACTGTACATAATGTTGAAATAATTGGCCTCTGAAGTAAAGTCTGTTAAGCCTACAGCGTTTCATATGTCCAAGTTGGTGTATAAGTTAAGCTGGAATTGTTTCAAATCCAGACATCATATGTAAACCAATGGGGGTGCCTATATTGCCTATTGTGGGATCTCAGTGAGGAGTTCAAAGTACGCACAGGGAAAAGGCTTAGTTTAAAAAACCTAGTTTTATTCAATGTGGGAGTTCAATAAACCAGTGTGTGCGTTACAGTCTGATGTCTGTATTCCAGAGGGGGTCATCGCCGGTCCAGGGTCACTGTGAAAGCACAGGAAAGGGGATAGCAGAGTCAGACACATGGGTTTGACCAAGGGATAATTCCCACAACCTCTCCAGGGTTCAAATGCCAGTTAATCCACACTTTGAATCCACTACCACTATAATGTTTACTTCTGCGCAGGGTGTCACAGAGTAGCCTCATACTTCCATGCTTGCTCTCCCCTGATTGCTGGTCGTACTCTCGGCTGGGGGAGCATTGATTGCCTTTAACGTTGCACCTGTGGCTCCTCCACTGATTGTGGCAGCTGTCCGGAAGGTAGCATACCTCCCAGACCTGCCCCTCTGTGGGCATTTCTCTGGGCTCCATGTTGCATCTGTCTCTCCGCACTGTTCTATCTAGCGGGCTCTAATGCTAGCCGCTAATATTGGAAAGGCTTTCAACATAGCATCGGAGTCAGTAATAAATAGCATCAAATAGCTGTGGTATATATTTGAGATGGTTGCTTTAATAACAATCAGAAAGGCTAAAGCACATTTACATTTTAATTATGCAGTTTAAATTAATGCAGTTTTTTTTTTAGCTTACTATTACTTACTTTTAACTTACTATATTATAAACTATACCGTACAAGGAAGATGTTATGTTATGTTAACAACACAGATTTTGTCCATGGCCTTCTGAGGTTACAGTCATCATCTAAGAAATCTGTTTTTTGTATATTCTCTCTCCCCAGTTTGCAGACAGTGATAACCTGTTGACCAACCCACGTGTGCTGAAACTACTGATAGCTGAGAATCTGACCCTGGTGGCTCCCATGTTAGAATCACGCTCTCTCTACTCCAACTTCTGGTGTGGCATCTCCCCACAGGTAATTCCACTATGAAAATATAGGTTTATCCATTTGTTCACCTTTTGGTCATATGATTGGTTGAATAATCCAAATGCTTCTCATTCAGGGTTACTATAAGCGAACCCCAGACTATCAGCCAATCAGGGAGTGGAAGCGGCTGGGCTGCTTCCCTGTTCCCATGGTGCACAGCACCTTCCTGTTGGACCTGCGGCGTGAATCCAGTAGGCACCTGGCCTTTTATCCTCCCCACCACGACTATAGCTGGGCCTTTGATGACATCATGGTCTTTGCCTTTTCTGCACGGCAAGCAGGTCAGATTCAAACCCCCACCCAGCTTCAAGGGGTTGTATTGGGTTGGTCACGTGAATGCAATGAAGAAATCCTGGGTTTAGTAGCCCATACAATAGCAGTGCTATTGTAACCAGTAACACAGTGTCCTTGTGGGTAAAGCATCTACTGTAAAGGCCAACACCCACTGGCGGTGTCTGATGCACATTGACGCCAAGCTTTAGAACTCTGTTCTATTTCTTGACGTCAAGCCATAAACATGCATTGAATCTCTGCGGATTCCTTAGCTTCTCCCTCAGTTTTTCTTTACATTTCGGACATTATTAAATGTGCATTCCTTGACGAAAAACTGCCACCAGTGGGTGATGGATTTAGACTGGGTAGAAGAGACACACTAAAGTATTGACCAATGTTATACAGCAAAACTCAAAAGTAAAAAGGCTGATCATATTTTTTGCTGATTATCTGATAATTGTCCTTGTCACACAAGCCATGTTAAATGCCACCTTCAATATATCACTGTGTTATTGTGTTATGATGGTGTGTTAATCAGCTGATAACAGAGTGCATTGCATAATCATGCTATCAGTAAGGAATGTAGTTGCTTTTGGGTTTTTTAAAGTATAGAACTTTCAAGGTTCATGTGTGTTGTCTTACGGAGGTTGTGCTGCATGTTTATTTTGATTCTCTCTCTCTCTCTCTCTCTCTCTCTCTCTCTCTCTCTCTCTCTCTCTCTCTCTCTCTCTCTGTGCACATGGGGGTGCATGTATTTCCAGATCTGCAGATGTACGTGTGCAACAGGGAACACTACGGTTTCCTGCCTGTTCCTTTGAAGGCTCAGCAGAATGTTGATGATGAAAGTGAGAGCTTCATACACACCATCACTGAGGCCCTGAGTAAGCACGCACACACACATGCACTCACACATAAACGCTCCTTTAAACAACCTACACATACAGAATTATTCATTTTCTCTTTCACCAATTGTTGCCTTTGGTAAAATGTAGGTTGTGACCCCTCCACCCACCCCCCATGGAGTCACAACATGATTAAGGAAGGGTCACGCAATGTTTTAACTTTGAACCACTTCCTTATGGGAGTAGTAAAAAGAGTTTGACAACTGCCCCATGGTTTCTCCATGGTTATTGCCTATTAGCCCCTTCCTGTCATTTCCCTATCCTGCTTTACTGTCGAGTTTCAATGAGTTATTCATCACATGCTCTTTATAATGTACACTACCAAGGTGAAATACTGCTGCCAATTCACTATGGTTGTATGTATAGTTTATAACCCTGCCTTACCGACTCAACCCCACCTGCTGTTCCTTCTCCTATCTGCAGTCGACCACAACCTTGAGCCCTCTCAGTACCTGCCCTACCCCCCGAGCATGCAGGAGAAGATGGGGTTTGATGAGGTGAGTCATAAGTGATGACCTGCAGGATCAACTATACTTTCATATGTTTACCCATCTGTTTGCTCACTGCCGCTTGCTCACCCACACCCAGTTCAGTTTCCCCCACTGGAACTGTATTGTTGTTTAGATGCTGTATTATCCATCATCTGATCTCTCTCTCTCTCTCTCGCTCTCGCTCTCGCTCTCTCTCTTTCTCTCTCTCTCTCATTCTCTCTGTCTCTCTCTCTCTCTCTCTGTCAGTCACCTGTAGAGACATTGACACAACAAAGAAGCCTGTGTAATATAGTTACAGGTTTAGTTTGACAAAAGTAGTAGGTTTAGTAAAAAGAGTCATCAAGCAGAGGTATTAAATTATGACCTTGGGATTCTGACGTGAAAATAGCTCCCTTGAAAATGACTTCCTAAATAAATCTGTCATTCTTCTCTCCTTCTTTCTTCTGTTTCAAACTGCTTTGTTTTAAATGGTCAGATCTTCCTTATCAACCTGAAGCGACGTCTGGACAGAAGGACCAGGATGTTGAACAGTATGGCCTCACTAGGCCTACATGCCACTCTGACAGACGCTGTGGACGGCAAGTAAGTCTCATGCACACACACACGCACACACACACACACACACACACGCTCTACTAGATTACTGAAATGTTCTTTGTAGATCAAAGATTATAAATATTATTTATAAGGATTATTCATTATTAGCACATGGCACTAATGTTTTTATGCCAAAAACTGGATCTAATGCTTGATGTGTAACATCTGCAGACATGCTCAGTTCTTTGCCATTCTCCCATTGTCTCTTGTTTACATGAATATTGTGAGAAAACATGCATTAAAATGAAATGTTGAATTTATTGTTGTAATTAACTGTCCTAACTTTAATTTATTTAAGCATAACAATTATTTTATGTGAAATTAGAACAGTGCTTGTACCCTTGCCAGGTTTTACTTACCATATTGTATTTTGCTGTAAATGTGTTCTCACGCTAACAACGAATATAAAGATTAAGTGTGCATACATTTCATCTACTATGGCCTTGTTTCCCTCCTGCAGGGCTCTGAACACATCCCAGCTGCAGGCATTAGGAATTGAGATGATGCCGGACTATAAGGACCCCTACTCTGGTAGAGTTCTGACCAGAGGGGAAATTGGCTGCTTTCTGAGCCATCACTCCACATGGATACAGGTATGAATACAGTTGGATTTACAGTTACAGTGCAACATAGTATTGTGGGCAATGTGTGTTTTTATTTGTAATTTTTTTATACTATACATCTCAGTAATTGGCCTGAATTACACCAGGAATCACTTAAATGTCCATTTCTGGTCATTTCTCTGGTTTATTTGTCATTGCTATTAACACATACAGAATGTAGAGGCACAGCAGCAGTTAAGAGTTAACTCTTAACTTATCGATGGGGCTTGTCCTATCAGAGCCAGAGAATTCATTGAATTGTAGCTCTCTGGTAAAACATTACTGACTGGTTTGAACACAAACATACTGAGCTACTTTCATAAATTGTAGACCGTTATAATAAAACTTTCAATAGGTGTCTTGTGAGGTGTGACCCCTCCTGACTTAAGCCATTGCTCATGAACTCATGAGCATACCAGCCCCAAGGCAGCTGACCTATAGTTGACCCTGAACTCCAGTGAAGAACCAATTCCTCCTTACATTGGATCTCTAAAAAATACAAATAAAAACGACTTGCTTTGTAAATCGGAAAACTATCGCAATGCATGATACTTTCCAAATGTAACATTTGACCACCACATGTTGTACAGTGACTACATTATAAGTGATTATATGCAGGCAAGGAATGAATCACATTTGCGCAATAGTGGCCCTGTGAATCTAAAATCCTGACACACAAACTGATTGCTTTGGCTTTTTAATGTTACTCACAAACCAACAAAAGCATTGTTGTGCTGTGTGTGGACCAGGTAGTGGAGCGGGGACTGCAAAAGGTTCTGGTTTTGGAAGACGATGTGAGGTTTGAGCCCAGGTTTAAACGACGGCTGCAAGCCATCATGGAGGATGTAGACAAAACCCAGCTGGACTGGGACCTCATGTAAGAACTTACACACACACATACACACACACACACACATACACACACACACCTTCAAGATATTCAAATTAACAAAGCTGTGTTTCTATGGCTATTTACTCTTACGTGTGCTTTTGAAGGAGTATGTTTGACACAGTTCATGCCCATTGCCGAGATAGATGCAAGTTTAACATATGGGCTGTTCTTTCTGTCTGCCTTTCTGTCTTCCTCCAGTTATGTGGGGCGTAAGCGTATGCAGGTGCAGAAACCAGAGCAATCAGTGGAGGGTGTAAATAACCTGGTGCATGCAGACTACTCATACTGGACGCTGGGCTATGCGCTGTCTCAGCAGGGTGCCAGAAAACTGCTGGCAGCCCAGCCCCTCACCAGGATGCTGCCCGTCGACGAGTTCCTGCCCGTCATGTTCGACAAACACCCGAAGTTAGTCGCTACTTCATTTGAATGGATATACCTTATGTACAAAACTCTATCATGACAACTTTGTTCATTGTAAAGAAATGACCGGAATGACTCAGTACTGTAACTGTGAGATGTACTTGTAATCACAGGTTACTGTATTTATTATATGTAAAGGTGGGATATACCATGCTGGAGAAAGACTGTTGATCTTTGACATCAAAACGTCTAAGCTCCACCAGGGCTTGAATAGTGTTGTGTGGTGCGGTCCGCTCCACGTTGTTTGTGTTCCTGTTTACAGAGCCAGGGCTGTGTAGAAACACCGGCTTCTTTTACAGCGCACGCACAGAGTGGACAGTTAATGGACTGCAACACTAAAAAGTGTATTGGCTCCCATTTGATAGAGGGTAACTATATTTAGCTGTGGCTGTAGGTAGGTAACCTAATACTAATGTAATCAGGGCGTGCAGCCAGCCAGCAGTACATAAAAATGAACTACTGTATTGTTAGACAGACAGATACATATAGTTTTTGGCAGCGTAGGTGGTGTCGGGTCAATGACATATTTCCTGCAGACTGCAAGTGCATGGCATGCCAAAGAGCGACGCCAATATCTGCAGTCTAACATTTAGTCTGATGCATGTATAGAAAAGCTCTGAAGCCACAAATAGCGGGAACCAGGGCAAAAATAGAGCTGGACAACACACACACACACACATACACACTGAAACCGGTGTCCCTTTTTAGACTATGGCACAGTGTGTTTTGTTCTAGATTGGTGTCCCAGTGGTAGACCAATGTAACCCCCCCCCCCCCAGACACACACACACACACACACCCCATCACTGCCTGTATTCCTCAATAAATTTATTTTTCTTCCTCTCCGACTATTTTGGCATCCTCTGTCTACTGTCTCTTCACCTCCTTCTCTCTCTATTCTAGCCTTTCCTCAATGCTTCAATCTCTTTCTCTCTGTCTCTGCCTAGCCCCAGCCCCCTCTCCTCAGACAGGCCAGGGATTGTTCCAGGGGGTTCAATGGCTACGGTGTCCCGCAAAGGACACACACTGCCCGCCTTTCTGCTCTCTGCCCACTTCCTCCATTCGGGAAACTGCGGCCCAGCTTCCCTCCATCCTTTCCCCAGTGCCCTCTTTTATACCTGTCTCTCCCTGCACCCTGCTGCACCCTGCTCTCCATCTCTCCTGACCCTCCTCTCTTCTTGCCTCCCCTTTCACCGTTGTCTCTCCTCCACACACCTTCTCTTTCTCACACCCACTCTCCATTATAACTTACTCATAGTACTCATTCTCTCCCTCTCTCTCTCCCTCTCTCCCTCTCTCTCCCTCTCTCGTTTAGCCTCTCAGAGGAATGTGGGCCAGCAAGGCTCTTCCTGCCTGGGAAGAAGGGGACAGGATTCCCATTGATAGAAGCCTGAGCCTGGGGGTGGGGTGGGGATGGACAGGAGGAGGCTGTGTGTGTGTGTGTGTGCATGGGTGTGCATGTGTGTGGAAGTGTGTGTGTGAGAGATACTATGCAAATACATGGAGACGTGTACTGTATAGATTTCTATGAAAATACTGACTATTACATGCTCTGTATTAAAGAGTGTGTGTGTGTGTGTGTGTGTGCGCGTGCATACGTGGGAATTACAACCAGATATGTAGGCAAAGAGGAAGTTTGTATCCAGCAGTTAAATTGAGTTATATCAGTTATTTTTGCTGTCTGTTTTTTTCTTATGGGAGGATGGGGGCCATCATGGTAATGGTAGGACATGCTAGAGAATGTATTCTGTGGCCCTGCAGACCCTTCTCTCCCTTTGCTTGAGCTGTTACCTTCTGTGTGCTTTCAATTGGGTGTGTTCTTTGTAACGCAACGTAGCATTCAAGACATGATGGTACACATAGCTCCGACATTATTCCACACTGTCACCTCACTAAAGGTCAATACGACTTGACATTTGGCTCATTCTAGTTACCTTGGAGCACCAAGGAAACTGTCTGCATGACTGCATCGTAAGTGTGTGTGTGTGTGTGTGTGTGTGTGTGTGTGTGTGTTGGAGCCCTAATAAAAGTGTAGGATTTCACTTTCGCTGTGCTGCAGTGCTGACAGTGTTTGCACAGGCTGTTGGGTGTTCTGACCTATGGTGACCCCTATCAACCGGCCTGACTCCACCAAGCCAGTGTGCCACATCCTAACAACCTAGCCATTACGCTCACGGACAAAATGTCACTTTGCATTGGCCTGTGGAACGTCATTTTATTAAAACTCAATGCTGGCACTAGTAATGCCTCCTTCATAGAGCATTTAACAGCTTTACAATTACAGGTCATTTAGCAGATCGCATTAAGGAGCAGGTAGGGGTTGGGCATCTTACACCCAGACATCACTGTCCTGAATCCCAGTTTATAAGAACAGTACTGTTCTTTCACTTGTAGGAAAAATGTAATGTACTGTAGTTTATTTAGATTATTATTATGGAATACACTGTAACTTTCTCCTGTCTTCTTCTCTCATTCTCCCCCCCCATCCTTCATACTCCTCTCCTCTTCTGTCTTGTTCTCCACTCCTCTCCTCCCATCACCTCCCCCCGCTCCTCCCCAGTGGGGACTACATGTCTCACTTCGAGGCGCGGGACCTGAAAGCGTTCTCCGTGGAGCCGTTGCTGATCTACCCCACGCACTACACGGGCGAGCCGGGCTACATCAGCGACACGGAGACCTCCACCATCTGGGACGACGAGGCCGTGGCCACCGACTGGGACCGGCAGCATGACCGCAAGACGGCACAGCAGGGCCGCATCCACACGGTGGCACAGAACAGCGTCACCGGGGACTCGCCGCCGCCGGCCGCCCGCGCCTCGCGAGACGAACTCTGAGAGGGGGGGTCTGATGGGTCCAACTGGACTTAGCCAGTCTGGGGTCTGACAGGAGTGTGTGTGTGTGTGTGTGTCAAGGAGGTCTTGACCAGATCATGTGTGTGTGTGTGTGTGTCTAGGAGGTCTTGACCAGGTCATGTGTGTGTGTGTCTAGGAGGTCTTGACCA
>JAODUG010074545.1:0-13214 GCA_027564795.1 Aphredoderus sayanus
TAGCGCCTTCTATCTGCCACAAAAGCTAGTGATTTGGGTCATTCTGACCCGGAGTACATTACAAGGGTTAAGCAATAGATATATTTGAGCTGTTTCAGATGACATGCTGCACCATGCTGGCACTGAAATAAATACATCTAGACTTACACTCATCACCCCATTTATTACTGCAATTCTTTTAATTATATACGTGTCTTGTATACATACAAGAAACCAGCATGCCGCACATGCAAGTGCAGCAATTAACTTAAAATAAATAAATAAATAACATCCTTGGCTACAAGTTATACATATAGAGTTATACATTAGTTTTGTATACCGGTATACAGTAGCTCTGTTTCAAACAGACAGGGTGCAGGGGTGGAGATCTGTGGTTTGTGGGCACTATTAAGCATTAGTCCCTTTAACAAACATGTGTACTCACCTTCTCCTTCATCTTCTCGATCTTCCTCACAGAGCTGCGTCTTTGAGGCCGGTCGTCATGGCGCAGGAGGTTGACGTTGAGATCTCCAGACTTGCTGAACTGTTTCTCCTCTTGCTTCTCGGCATCCTTCAGCTTGCTCTCGGCACTGATGCTCTCAGTGTGGTACATGTGGTAAGTCTTCATGACCTGCCACAAGAGACCAGAGCCTGGGTTAGCAGCCCCAACACACACACACACACACACACACACACACACACAAAACTACACTAGCAAGACAAACTCATTCTGGCTAATGTGACAATAGTCACACAGAATCATATCCTTGTGTAATGTCTGGGACACGGTGTTGGCTAACTGCGTCAAGACCAGCCTACTTAACAGAAGCGGTGCTTTGATTGACATGCACAATGACAAACTACATAACTCATCGACCAAAGCAAACTTTTTACTTCTAGTGGGGGAATATGTTGGGAAACTCAACAAAATGAGTGGCTGTTTGCAAATAAGTACAGGTTACTGCAGCTTAAACGAAACAGAATGACTGCAATTAGTCATTCCAGTACTGCATTAGTGTCATATGGGAATTACATATACAGACTTGTGAGTGACAATGCTAACGGCCATTAAAAAAAAAAAAAACTCACTTTCTGATAGTGCTGACATGCTTACAGGTCATCTATCAAACATTCAGCAAGAGTCTCTTATGTGATGTAATGCTAATGAACGGAGGAGGCTGAGGCTAATGTAACAATAGCTGGAAAATCATAATGTGCACATTTTGCTTCTCACCATAATATATTCTATGAAATTATAAACAGTGACTATGCCCGTTTTGCTCTTTCTACCAACGCAGTGGGTGTAGCCTGTGGTCCCTGCCAGCAAGGGTCCAGCTAAGTGACAGGAACACACCATTAGCATTCTCATCAGGTGCACAGCCAAACATGAATATGTATTTGTAGCCCACCACTGAGATAGGGAGCAGCGAGGTGAGGAGATTAACCAAGGCTTCTCCACAGGCAAAAGCTGACTTGAAAACAAGATGACAAACTGCACTAAAAAGATGGATCTGGAATTATGCTATCCTCGCTCCACATTTGTCATGTGGAAAATATTTATTTGCATTTTGGCCAAACCTCAAAAACCATATTACAATAACACATGCGCTTTCACAATGATTCTTCGAGACGACCACACATTCACACATACTGTATACAGTATATTCCCTTCTAACACATTAATGTGTGAACATAAGCAGACATACATACACACAGATGGTGAGCGTTCATATCAATTCCAGTGCCTACATAGCGGATGCCAGTCAATCTCCAAGCCACCTCTTGTGCCCTTCCTTCTCCGGCACAGCTGGCTACGATACAGCCAACAGGGGAACCCTTCGTACACTTAGGCTTGTTCATTTCCAGCCATTTTGTTTGGCTGAGTGACAGTATTGTTCTCCATGCTCTCTGCCTGGCTTACCTCTTGACTGTGACCCCACCCACCACCTTACACAGGGATGCTAGAAGCTAGTGAGTAGTGGTCCTCCATGTTTTGCAATGTGGTGGTGGGGACCTCCTGATTGGCTGAAAGTAGCTAGGGGATTGCCATGCAATTACAATGACTTCTAATAGTCTGTTTTTCATGTATTATTTAGCCTTACCTTTAATAACATGCATGTACATATGCAATTTATTGTAATGTAAATGTTTTAATGGTGTATGCATGTATTTATGTATGAATTATATTTTCGTGCACAATAAAGTACTGTAGGTATACAGTCTCTGGATACATTGTGTCAAGAAAGAAAAGTCACTAATTTAGTTTTTGCAATATGAATACATTTTAGGAAGTCATGAGTGAACTATTGTTGTGGAATTTGTGATGCTATAGTTTTAGGAGATACATGTATAACGGAAGCTACAAAAAAAAAAAAAAAAGTATACAGTACTTGCTTCAGGCCACCAATAACAGAGTTTCCCGCACTGAGAAAGGTACGTCTCCTGCTATCTTAACATGACAATCCATTCTTAAAACTCCTAAACAAAAGGCCAGATGTGAGTACTTTCCTGAAATGTGTCACAGGCTTTTGAGTCAGGATGTCAGACTAACAACATAAATGGCAGTCATGTCTGTGGCACACTTTCAGTAGTCAACTAGCAGTGCTCACATGGCACTGCATCTAAACATCAGGCAGGCTTTTTTTAGTTCCAGAAAAACACCTCAAGAAAGATCACATCATAATAAATAAATCATGGTTACAGTATGTCAGCTTAACTGCATTCTTGACTTTATTCCACCAATCTACTGGGTGATGACAATATTAAATTCTGCCTAGTGAAGACACAGTGGAGCCCACATCCAATAATTACTGCTGCTCAACATCTGGGACAGCAAGAAGACAATATCGTGTTAAGGAAAATACTTAAATGTGAGACAATGAAACAGACAGCTAATTCAACTGCTGCCTATTGACTTAGTTAACAGTAAAAACTCCCTTGGCGGTATAAGTATTTCTATCAATATTCTAAAAACAAAAACTTATTTTGGCCTAATTTTAAACCACAGGTATAAAAATGAGTGGACACAAAATAATTTGTTGTTAGGAGTCTTCATGTACTGTACATCTACAGTATACATGATCTAGGCTTTACCTATGTAACTCAAGATAGAAGGAGAGCAAGATTAGTGTATTTTCTCTGAGATAATACACCATTTACCACAAGTGACATGTACAGTATGCCTCTCTCTGAAACATTACGGAGAGTAAAAAAATAAAAAAATAAAAATAAAAAATAAAAAAAAAGGGTAAAAACCTTGGATATGTTCCCCCCAGGGACAAATACAGTTCACTTTATGTAATCCAATCTACTTACATTTTTGCATCATGTTAAAATACTCTTGGCGGTAAGGAGACCTGGTCAAATAAACATATATCCCTGTTTCTTAATGAATGTTCAAACATCTTTTAAAAAACCCACACTATATTCAAACAAAGAGAAGAGACCGTTTTTATTTCTGATTTCGTAGCCACATAACCTGACACGTCAGATGGTTGTTACGTGCACAGCACTTGGTTCTATGCACACAACCATCGGGGCAGGCACCTTCAAAAAATACTTGCCAGGTGATTGGATGAACCATCTGCCTATTTGTAGACCATTGTTGTTTTCCAGTCACTTCGCTGTCGTCACACTTAAACCACGCCCGTAGTGTTGTATATACAATGGCATGTACTGAACTATTTTTTTTTACAAACAAATGGTCACTATGGGTGCACTGAAAACCAGTTGCTGTGTTATCAATGGTAATCTGTTCCCTGGGGTTTTTAAGTCCTCTGACAGTGACCTTAATACACCACTGCTGGAACAAGTCTCTCTGTTCTGGTGTAGACAAAGGGCTAGCTCTGGTCGTGGAATAGGACAGCAATTCCATTCTTATCCATATACATAATCTACAGTGCCTATGCCCTCTTGGGAAAAGGCTGAAGCTCTGTAAGAGAAATAACCTCTGGTATTGAAAGATCATGGTTGTATTTCAAAGCCTCAATTTAAAGGGTATTGTGCAAAAAGGACTTGTCAAGATGTTGTGAAAACACGACCTTGGTTTTTACATGGGTTAGGGTTAGTGACACTGTCATCATTGTACCTCCACATTACCAGTGTAATATTTAACTTAATAATTGCATAAGCCTTTCCACAGAACCTACAGTAAGTCTGCCTTTAGCTTTTTCCCCATTTTGGTGGTATCAAAAAGTCTCAATTCATATCTCCTGTCATGTCAGCTGGCATGTCAGCTGCTCAAATAAGGTCTATGTAGTGTGTACTATAATGTATAGTAACAGTTCAAGTTAGTCGCTGTTGGATGATAGCTTCTATTTTGCAATATGCTTATTCAGAATACTAATTTCATCCACACCAAACTATGTGAAATGTAAGGAAGATGATGCCAATGAACATACATGCATTTGTAGTAGTTATAAGCTCCATGTAAAACCATTATGTTTTAGCATCCTAATGGGCAGATGGTGCGATCACAGAGATGTCATTTGTGTCAGCAATGCCCTTTGGTCATTTTGTCTTTCCTCCGTTGACTTTGCACAGATGAATAAGTTATATGAGGCAGCTCTGCTATCTCTCCTATCTGTCCTAGGGGAGGCTGAAGATTGCTGAAGTTGCCTGGAGCCTGTCCAAACCCGGGCATCTCCCGTTCAATAACAGGCGAGCTCATCTCTTAAAATGGTGGAGTCTCATACAGCCTGTCCAAAGTTAGAGAATGCTGTCCGTCTCTGCCTGTCTGTCTGTCTATTCCACATCTCCCATATCACAAAAAGGTGATATGGGAGAGGAATCTACATTGGCAGGCCCAGCCACCTTCAACATGGAAGTGACGTGAGCTCATAATGTGGCCCACTTGAAGAGGAGTGCAATGTTCATCACAGCAATGGCCCACCTCCCTCCCTCCACCCCTTATCACTGTAATCATCACGTCTGTACTAAACACAGACACGGCACTCTGTTCAGGAGGTGGAGAATAGACGGTTGTTGGGGGAGACGTTTTGGAGAAAGCAGGCAAAGTAAAGAAGAAAAATGTGGAGGTAGAAATTATAGAATAGTGTAGGCGATGTGGTAAACTGGACAGTGAGACCGATATTGTTATCCTGCATTTCTCTTATAACAAAATGCAAAAAGGTTTCTGCAAACCATAAGAGCTAATGTGCCATGCTGGACTAAAGCAGATATTACCAAGATTGAATATTTCAGTTGTACTTGTGTATAATTAAGGAATAGTGTGTATATATGTGGCCACTGGGTGGCTAAGCGATGGAAAGTACTCATACTGTAAATGAAGTCAGACTATACAATGCCCAATATTTGCATGGTTTCATCTGGAATCACAGCACAATGCTTTACATCTGTCAAAGCACATCATGGCATGGGTATCATGGCAATCAGAGGCAAAATGTAATATTATGCATGTGGAAATGGAAATAACCTACTCAAATAGAATACACAAACCGGTGCACTGATACTAAAGCTGACACACTACACCTTTAAAGTAAACTAATGCATTCTTTGCAAAAGCAGCTGCCTGCCAGCAAGTAGTCGTATCATCTCACAGGCAGAAACTCACTCCAGCCTTCTGGCTAAGATTATATTTAAGTGATCCAGATAGTGATTCGAAATCACAGAAATTAAAACTAGGTAAAACAGGTAAAGGAGTGACCCAACTGAGCAGGGCGCACACTAAGCAGAACGCAACCGAAAAATAGGATGGGTTGTACTCACAGTGTAGAGTTCATTTGTCACTTTCACCAGTTCTTCGTGCATCTGGATCCCAATGTCCTTACTCTGAAAGACAATCAAGAAAAGATCTACAGTGTAGGAACTTTAGCATTTACCTGTCCAACAATAATGATGGTACAACATGGACACAATGTTTTGTGTTTTTACATTTTTATTTTGGTTAGGTTGTTTTATTAATAAAGGCGTGAGACAGTACACAAGCTTAAATATAAATAGTGTGAACATGTATTTGTGTGAAAGGGCAAGAACTGAGTATTATATCCTGTGAAACACAACACCAGTTTATTGATGTTTGTCCGCCTCGTGCAGAAGTACAGTAGATAAGATCTATAATATATAAAAGGTGAACAACAAATTGTTGTTTTCCTCCTAAGGAGTGTCTGTCTCCAAAGGAGACAGACACTCATTTCCTGCATCAGTTTTAAAATCTTATTAATGCAAATGAGTAAGAAAGTTTTAGATGGATGAATTCTAACAGTAGTGGTGTACTTCATGTTCTAAGAAATGAAGATCTTGAAATGGTGTGAGCAGCTCTGAAAAGAGAGTGACTTCACAAGAGTCTTCACTGGCAGGAAGTGTGAGGGAAAAGGACTAGTCTGCGACGAAAGCTGCTTTAAAAATCGACATTTGATACCAGCAATAATAGTTTTGCAGTAAGGACTATGAGAATGACACATACACAATGTGGAGATGTCATTTTGTTTAGCAGTCAAGTACTCTAATACATCAAAAACAAAGGATTATCCAAATAAATAAATAAATAAATGACTGTACTTGTTATTACAACTTTGAACTGTTGTAATATCTAAAAAGGTATTCATTTTGTAGTAACAAAATGACAATTTTACCTTTTATACTGTAGGTCCAGTTGTGGGTGATTTTGCTTTAACATTCAGAACAGGAACATTATGTCTAATGTGTGAGGGAATTGTGTCAAATTGGTACAGTATGTACTCCCACACCATCTTTAAAGGATTTGTCAACTGAATTAGCCCTGGTTTCATTATTTTATCTGTTGCTAGCAACAGCTCTTCACAGGGCACCCTGGCCATATGTTTGTAAAGGATTTTAAACTGTGTCCTATGGTGAGCATTCTTGCATAAATCATAATAAAAATACATAAGTCTGTCAGATCAATACAACAAAGCTCACTGTGGTCACACCGACCCCCCCCCACACACACACACACACACACACACACACACATAAACACAGGCCAAAACTCTCAACCACACCCACCTGCGGATTGTACGATAGATGAAAGCAAAGAAATAAAATGTCCACACCCTTCCAAAGCATAATAAGGGAGCCTGAAATGACATGCCGACTATGACTCACAACTATAGTAAAACACATCCAGGAAGGAGAAACTCATTTAACACAACTGACTTGAAGATATGTTCCACCACTGCCACTGCAAAGCCCATAAAACATCCACAGAAAATAATAACCGCCACAAACAGCAATAGTGGCAATAGCAGAATACATTTCTTTAGTCTTCCTTTATCATAAAGATCTGTGGGGAGCACAGGAAATACTTGCACACTTAAAGAGGAATTTTGACTGAATGTGATAAATGTGATGCTCCTCCGCGTGGCTACTAAATGGCATCTGTATGCATGGCGGCCGCTGATGTCACACAGACTGCAGAGAAGACTGCAGAGCAGCATGGGAGGAGGGTTAACCCAGGGAGCGTGGCAGTGGTCTGTGATGCAGCACACTGTCAGAACAAGGGTGTGACAATTCACTCCAATAAGTCCATGTGGAAGAAAACGCCTGTCTAATACTGTCCATTTAGCACCACTTTTCTTTAATCAATTATTAAGATTCTGCTTAGATCCAATCACCGTCTGACGTAACACCAATAATGTGGCTGTTTAAGCTGCAAACAGATCACTGTAAAACATACATGTAAGCCATCAACATGTAAGCCATCAACAAGACCCTGGGAATTATCCCACGACTCTAGTATTCCAATTATCATCATTCCAAGCAGGCAGGCTACGAAGCATGCATTCATTTCACACAGGTTCACAGCTTCATATTAAACCCTGGCTACAAGCCAGAATCACCAAGCATCACAACCATAGACTACACTCGTAAAAAAGATGGATGTACTGTAGTGTGTACTGTATGACGTCACCCGTTGGTTTCTGAAGAGACGTGTTGAATGCAGGAGTTTGGCTTTACGTGTGCGTCCATTTAGTTTGTACTGAAGCTAAATTTGCCATCAACCCTCTCATAATTGGTTGACCTGGTCATGTGATCTCTCTTGATCAGTTAATAGAATAGAATAGAGCAGTCATTTTCCAAAATGCCCCATCACATAATTTATTTCATCCATTTTGAATCGAAGCACCTGGTGGCAGTACTGCATTTTAAAATGTCTTTCCATCTTTAGATGCACTTATGCAGTATCAGACATAGCAGTGTACCAACATTGTTGTAAAGCTCGCAAAATATTTTCATATTGTTCTTTGGTCACTGAATTGTACATTTTTATAGCATTGGGTAATATGTTGTGTTGTGTGTTCATACTGTATGATCACACTGCTACATTTTGTGTCGGTCTACAAGAAATTGGCTAGTGTCCGATTGGTTTTGAAATACAATGAAAAAATTTGTTTCCACTCAAAAGAAACAAAGTGCATATGTCTGTGTGTGAACTGAGGTACAGTAAGTAAGCTATATGCTCAAGTGTTTTTACTAAAGTTCAGCTTCACCAAACTCAAAGCTACCTGAGGGCACTTTAGTGAGAGAGTGTTGTTCTGTTTTCAGCTCTGTTGCCCACATCTCCTTCAGCGTTTTGTTACTGCTGACACACGTCTGGGAGTGCAGCTAAGCATGTAGCCACCGGCACGCGCACATGCATGTACGTCCAGTGCTAACACAACACAAATACTCCATTTCCTATCCTGACTGGCAGCAAGGGGCTCACCTACAGTACATGAGCGCCTGCCAGGTGAATACAGGGTGCTGGTGTTTGGATAAAACCTCAGTTATTTCTGCTATGTGCTGACGGTGGGCCAAGCACTGTCAACACTACGGGCCAGGGTGTGTGTGTGTTTGGGGGGCTCCTTATTCCCCCTGCTACTGCCCCTGGTGAGCTGGACCTCATTGAGCTGACATTATTAGAACCATGTGTGATAAGGAGATGTAGACAGCTCCTATGATATGACCCCACTACCCTACATAATGAGTTAATGTGCATTTCTGCACAGTACAGCAGCTTCATTTAAACTAACTCCAACTTGTTGGAAAACCACCGGTACCGCAAGGCAAGGCAATTAGGCCCGTTATTGTTTAGTACTAAGAGCTCTGATGAACACACTAAAAACACTCAAACCATAGCCAAAACTGGTGGGTCATTAAAAGGTACACTTCTCGATTTGTTTCCGAAAGGCCATCGCTGGGTGAAATCATGACAACAAAGAAATGTGTTGGTTTGAAACAGTTCCCTACCCCTCAAACTAACATAACCTGTGGACAGTCAATAAAGTGAACAGTCTAACAAACCTATAGTGGCTTTATGAGGTCACCTCTGAGACAATAAAGCCTGGGTTCTATCCTGGGCACACCAGTGTTTTTGAGCAATATGCGTCTACCGAAATAAAAGCATCTAAAACTATAATTGTAAATGGCACCTTCTTAAAGAGGCGGATGACATCTTCGCTGATCTGGGCCAGGCGGACAATGACATTGTTGATGTAGATGTCGTTGAGGGTGGCATGGTCCCTGCTCTCACGTCTGGTCTGGTTCAGGATGAGGTACCAGCAGTTTACAGAGGAGAGCAGGTGTTGGTCTTTCCTAGAAAAACATCAAGTGTTAGCATGTTTATCAGAAGTTAAACCTATAAATAATCAGGTGGGTAGTTTGCTATTGAGTGGAGAATTACAGACAATGGATATTTGTTTTACCGTTGCATTTTCATTAACATTTTGAATTGTTATTCTATAAAGCCTCATCTCTGCATCTTACTATATTTTCCTCACTGTTTCCATTTACTGTAGTGTTGTTCTCTGAATACTGGAAACAAAGCAACAACACTATAAATACAGCAAGTGTCAAACAGGCCTGTCACCAGACCTCTACTCTTGGGGTGAACCCTAGAAAGTATAGTTAGATCCAATTTTGATGCTGTGTGCACTAAGCAAGAACGCTGTCAAGTAAACCATGTCATTCCTCTTTCTGTCTCTAAACGCCAAGCCATAGATGCTGACAAACGTTTTGCATGCAGACACACGCACACTTTCACAATGCCTATCTGAGCATTCATCAACTAATCCTGAAAAATAGTGAAGGGTAATATGAGGACGGGAGAGAGACTGGCAGCTGGGGGGGAAAGTGTGTGTGTGTGTGCGCGTGTGTGTGTGTTTGGAGTGTATCTGTCGTCTAGAATAAAGAGAAGCAAACACATCAAAGACTTCCTAATGCTAATCACATCTAATGAAACTCCTATCTTCCTACTACAGCACTACGGTATACCCCCATTTATTCCCCACTTAACTCTGCCCCTCAATGCACGCACACTACTGAGAAATTACTAATCTAAAAAAATATAATAATAAAAAAAAAAATCTACCAATTAAATTAAGGCCACAGTTAAGTCTCGCAATCAAGAGCTTGTAAAAATACAATAATTAAACATTACATCCATTCCCAATCAGGAGTTGACAACCTCTGACAAAAGTGTGAGGGTTGTGCTCAGCTTTTGCCTAACAATAGAAGACCTAATATAGACTCCCTTCCCCTCTGGGATGGCCCATTTAAACGGCCTTTATTCTGTACCAGTTCTGCTTGAGTGACCTATCTGCCTTAAGGAGACAGCTCCTCAGTGTAAAATTGCAGCGTATGCACGACAAGTCAAGGGAACAAGCTCCTCTAGCCTCCTTTAATCCCTAGGAGTAGATGGAGATGCTTAATCACATCCCTAAGCACATACAGAACCAGGAGTGAATCCCTCCCCACCTCCTCTACATCCCAGTTTTCAATCCCAAGACGACACTTTTGAATGCACACTCCTCTCTGACAAAAGCACCACTGACAGAAGTGTAATACCAGATCAAATATCCATCTCTTGGCAAAGTTCTGTTTTGGTTCATTTTTCATTCGATCTGTGTTTTGACTGAGCTGTAAAACTGACTACAGAGTGCGGCGATGCCTTGTTTTGCCTGAATAAAATAGGGCAATTTGGACGGAAAAGAACACATGGTAAACTCTTGCGACGGCACTCCACCGACAACACATAAAAAATGAAAACTACAGAGGCAGTAGGCTTTTGACAAATCTGTCAAAACAGAGAAAAGATCTCTGAAAAAAAAGGAGAGAAAAAAATAAACAGCTTTTGATAAGTACTTTACACTGTACTTTATAAACAACATAAACATTAAAAGGTTAAGGACTTGTCTTGAAGAGGTTGCAAAATGTATTTCACCCAGCGCTGGTATCCTCATTTCTCACCAAATGGGAGCAGATGGTTAATCATTAGGCATGTGTTTACCCTGGTGGCTAGAGTGGAGTATTTTCACACAATAATAAATGGAGCTATTGGTCATATTTTATGGGATCGTGGATATACACTGTAGTATACACTGTAGTATAGGGGCCTGTCCATTAGACAGGAGCCACCTCAGAACAAAGCCATAAAGTCAGTTCCTCTGTCTTGCCTGCCTGATACCAACTTCCTGTATGCTGCCGAGCATCAGTCAGCAGGTCACATGTCAGAGGGCTTCAAAAGGCCTGATTGTTAAAGGGGGTTCCGTTCCCCAGTATAGACAGAGAGCATCATTAACATGCAAGGAGGCAAGGTCCGGAGAGTCTCTGGAGGCCTATGTTAGGAAAGAGGGGAGGAGGAACTAAATCTGCCTCATCTATCAGAGAACTGCCTGTCTAAATGTCTGTTTTCAGGGTTTCTGTGTATTTTACTGTGTCCAAATGGGAGAAAACCATGGCATATTCACATAGACTGTCAACCTCTTTGCAAATGTGAACTATATAAAAAAATAAAAAATAAGGACTCCATTAACTTATGAACTGGTAAAACAGTCTCAATACATTTGCAGGGTACTGTGCAAATACAGAGGAAGATACTGTCAGAATGTTCCAATAGCATTTTCATTTAATACTGTAATAAGCTCCCCATTATGTGTAAACCCTGAACATTGAACAATATGCATTATGCTGAGCCTGGCCTTTGCTGCATGCCTAATCACACACAGCCTATGATGTGTCTGAGCCTGGATTTCCAGAAGGAAGTGTACATTTATCAAACCAGGACTCTGTTCTGTGGAGGCCTTTAATCCCTTCCACACCGCCTGGCTGCTGTTTATCAATGAAGCAGCAGAGAAAGGGGTGAGGGAAAACAAATCCAGTATCAAAAGACAGGGAGCTTTTCCTTTGCCATCCAAATGCATTTTCCACTGTATGTGCCACTGCCAGTTTGCACATCATTTAATGGGTCAATTTTGGATGGGGGTTGGGGGTATGTTGCCAAACCTTTACATCCTCAGCTGCATCAAGAAGCTGTGTGAAAGCAGAGCATTGCAGGAAATAACTAGAGTGTCAACACAAACTACAGGCGTGAAATGTAACACACAGGGACCGCACATAGGTGATCTTGTAAACCTAACATCAGGGGAGAGTTCACTGCTGTGTGAGAACGAAAAGTACAAAGTCTGAAGCTATAGTTTAACCAGGTGCAGGCACAGCAATGTAACAGATAACAAAAACAATATTTACTTAATTATTAATAACAACTCTAAATTAGCAACAACAACAACTCCTCATTATCAACAATATAATTTTGTATTCTGCTCTAGAACTATTTCTTACACCCACAAACGGAGGGGCAGATGCATGTGCGTTAGCAAGTAGCGTAAACAGTGACTTAGCCAGGGAAGTGGAAGAAGTAAAAAGGACATTAACCCTCCCGCTGTCCTATGGGTCAAAATGACAAGGTGCACTCGCCAGTAGTGGGCGCCAACCACAACACGGACATATTCCGCAGTTGACTCCCTCAACTGGTAGTCTGCTGAAATGCCTTAGGACAGCAGGAGGGTTAAACAGCTAACAAAGAAAATGGTTTCTTTTAAACGGGCGCAAGTGAGTAAATCCTCTCACAGAAAGTCTCCTTGGATGCTATTGGACAAGCCAAGTCATGTGCACTCCTGGACCAATAAGTGAGATTGGGATGGCCAAGTTGAAGTCACAATCGTTTCTGTACCACTATCACATGCAAAAAGAAAAATCTTCAGCTAAAAATCATTTCACCCCTATTCAACAGCATAATTGGTTGCCAAAGCAAAAGATTACATGTGAATCACGAGATACTTCTTGCTAGTTATTATTTGCATAGTTTGAGGACCTAGTAGCCCTGACTATGAAGTGATGCACAGTTGTACATCCATCAAACAATATTGCATCTTATTTGTCTTAACCCTCGTAATGTACTAAAAAATCTCACATTTGGCCACATGGCAGCGCCATCTGAT
>JAODUG010074567.1:0-13211 GCA_027564795.1 Aphredoderus sayanus
CACACAAATCATACACAATCAGATGGCGCCGCCGTGTGGCTAAAATCTATATTACGAGTACATTACGAGGGTTAAAACCCAAGGACAACAGGAGGGTTCAAAGGCACACAAAAAAAAATACATAAAGAAATAATTAATAAAAAAAGATGGCGCCATCTTCTGTCAATACAATATAGTGTGTTTGAAACAGGAGGATGACAGGAGTACAGTGTAATCTACTAAATTGTCCTCTTTTACAAGGAAAGCCAATCTGAAGCTATACCCATAGTGAGCCATTTTTAAATCTCACACTCCACAAATACAAACACTACTTCCCAAATACTATATCTCAAGAGGCACGCTTTGGAAACAGCCGCAGATTAGTTATTTTTTTTGGGGGGGGGGGGGCGGTGAATCTCAACGGAACTGTAACACCGTTTTATGGAGTTCAGAGTTGTCAGTAATGGGATTTGCATGACGATGGAGATTGTAAATCATCTTTTAGCTTAATCAGTCAACTGCAGAGAATGTCACTGCATGCACACGAACACATGTTCACACCCACACGAACACAGTACAACTCTCACTTCAACACTTCAGAGCCACAGCCACATAGTGGAGGAGAGGAAGTGGCCTGTCTCTTCTTCTAAATATGAATGTGTGTCAGCTCTCTCTAATTAAACAATTTCAAGTCCGGGGCTTTTAGTGTCTATATAATGTCCACGGATCACCTTTAATAAGTCGCTAACACCATTTGCGTGCTGCAGCTGCGGCTTTTGGCATCTGACGCGGCTGCCATTTTGAAGGATTACTTGCAAAGTTCCCACCGCTTAAATGTCAAGAGAAATGTCTTCGGTGCCTTTCTGGCTGTGTGTTCTGCGGCGGGGTGGCGACTGGCAGTGTGGCTGCATTTCTAAACAGATGACATGCTTGAGTTTTAAAAGCCCAGACGGGGGGCTCTGTCTGTGGAGCGCCAGGGTGCCAGCTGCCCCAGGGCCTGCAGGGCAAGCTTTTAAAGATCAAACCTGATGCTTGTCGCTGTGACACAAACATACAGTGAAGCACAGTGTTATTAAATGTCTGTGTTTGAGTGTGTGTGTGTGTGTGTGTGTGTATCTGTGTGCATATGTCCGCACACAGGCCTTTTTGTTTTGCTATACAATACACACAGAAGGAAATTGAGAGATTGTTAGGGACAGAAATAGACATGGATACATCTTAGGATGGGTGGGATATGAACCAAAATGAAACGGAAATTGATTTGAGCCAAATGTACAAATACATGATAAAATGCAAAGTGAGAACTTTGGCTATTACCAATAGCTATCTTTTGGTCAAATGTGTTACATTTAAAGCATTTAGAAGATGATTTTAAGTGACTTACAATATGTTCATTTGTCAGTTGCTGGATAGGTCATATCCTACAACATCATCCTAATTGTAAATCATCAGGGGCAACACACATTTATTAAAAGCATTAACGTTGCACATAAACGTACCATTAAGTACTCCAAAACTAATTGTTAAGAACCAATCCTAACATAATGCATGAAGGATAGATGCTTTGTGTATTTATTTAATAATTTTCTTTGTATTCTAAACCTTTTACCTCACTCAGAAATATATAATAATGGCTCTTCAGCTGCCCCTAGTGGCAATTTATTGGCACTACGGCTGATGTGTCTAAAATGACAAATCCACTGCATAACTATGAATATATGTATGAGAGCCAGTACTGGCAGAGCTGACAATGACTCTCTATATACAAGGACTTGTAGTGCACACACACAATTTCTCACGTCTGTTGAACTGTGGTGTATTTTCATAACATGACCTCAGATCACCAGACTGACTTAGGCTGTTTTTTCTAGTACTAAAGTTTGATTTGAATAAAAATCACTTGGGATTCTATTGTTTCCTTAAGACTTTAATATAGAGAGAAAGCACTTAATGTGTTGCATTTGCATGAAAATACAAATTCTAGTCTTCAGACACAGCTTCTTGCTGTTCTATCAGTTCTGCAGCCTACTTTCAACTTTGTTCATAAACCTTTCATTAAATATGTATTGTAATGCTCCATTGATGATGTATTTACATAATCATTACAGAGAGCTGGTGCACTTTGTTAACATCACACACAGGAAACCATTTGGACCCCCCAAACCCATTGTCACAGTCTCCTCCTATTCTGTGTGCAGATCATCCTGGAGCGCTACAGCAGTTACAGCTGGGTGGCTGAGCTGATCCAGGTGTTTATAGCCATCAGCATCACTGTGTCCTTTCTGGTCATGGGGTCTGCCATGAAGCACACCAGTAGGTCTACCTGTCACTGTGAATGGTTCACTGGCTGACTGACTGACTGCCTGACCATAGACACTGTAGGACTGACCACAGCTAACTAGATTACTGTGTCTGGCCCAGCTGATGGCTTGGTGAGCTCCCTGTGGACCAACAGGCTGGAGTGGGTGTCAAAAGCCTGGGAAAGTGGCCTTCCTCCATCGCTACAGCTCTGCTCGGCTAGGAGGTAATCTGTTACAATATTCTAGGAGGTACATTTCTGTTACATAACTGTTTTGTTTTGAAATTCTGAGAGCACACACTAAAGGGGTGATTGGCTTCAACACAAAATGTAAACTGTTTTGTGGTTGAAAGCAGTACATTATTTTGGCTTGAAACTCCTAGAGTGCTACCCTTCTACTCCTCCCCATAAAGAGCTTCTAGACTCACACATGTCTCTACCCATCTCCCTGCCTTACCACAGCTGCCTTACAATGTTTCACAAGATAAACGGTGAGATGATACATGTTAAAAGTATAGCACTTCAGGCTTCCTCTCTGTGGCAATTTGTAACTGAAAGAGTAGAAGCAGGCCTGGCTCTACCAAAGCAGTGTAATAGCAAAGTACTCTGAGCATTCCTTGATGCTTGCTTTGAATAATTAAGTTGATTTCACGGTACTTAACCAAAGATCTCCTCTAGTTTCTAATTTCTCTCTCTCTCTCTCTCTCTCTCAGCGTTGCTAATGGATTCACGTCACTGGCTGCATTCGGCATCATCTTTATTGTCTCAGCTTGTGATCCCAGAGTAAACGCCTGATATCTCATGTTATACCGATCTACATATGTTATCATGTTGATGCATTTGGCTCGAGAATCAGGAAGTCGTTTAGGATTCATCGGGATGTCTGTTCTTGCTCACTCAGGGGTTCATTGTGATGCTGGACAAAGTGGTGTCTTTCTCCCTCAACATTGAAGTGGGACTATTTGTCTTTATCATGCTGAGAACCTCCAGGTCTCTCAAATTCCAGTGAGGTGTTTTCTTTCTTTAACCCTCCCGCTGTCCTATGGGTCAAAATGACCTGGTGCACTCGCCAGTAGCAGGTGACAACCACAACATGGACATATGACATTCCGCAGTTGGCTCCCTCTGCTGGTAGTCCGCTGAAATGCCTTAGGACAGCGGGAGGGTTAATCTGTAATGCCACAGCCATCCGTAGAGTGTAAAGTGCGTATTCATTGTTTCTACCGTTCTTTCCCCATCTGCCTCAGACATCTCTCGATACCTCTGCCAGTCGGCGGCCAGATCTTCAGACTCGGTTGGCTGCTTCCGGTCTACTTCCTGTTTGCAGTAGCCTACGATGTTCTACAGACACTGGTGGAGGCCGGTCAGACATTGACAGTCTACACCCACAGCCTAGCATTGACCAACCAGAGCCGACCTGAGACCAGTGTGCCTCCACTATGACTACAAACGGAGACACAGTGTATTAAGTTATGGCAGAAACATTAGGTTCAGCAGGAGCTTTTGTCTTGTAATCACAAGGTATTTAAACATATTGTATATTGTATTAATTAAATAGTAAAAACAAAAAAAAAGGGAACTGTAACTATGTCTTGCTCAACATTAACCTGATTGTTCTGTGAAGATGGCCGACTATGGACAGTCATTAGCCATGAATTTTTATTGCTATTAATGTTGGATTTATAAACACATTGTAAACCAAAGGCAGAATATTAGAACACTAGGATATTCCAATTATTAATCACTGTTGTGGAGGATTATTACAGTAGCGGTACTAGTTTTAGCAATACAGGACAATGGCACTGCGCTTTTTCTATGCCACTAGATGGTAGTATAAACTAAAAAAATGCAGTTTTAAGTTTTCGGTTTGAGAACTTTTATCTTTTAACTTTTAAGAAAAAGCTTATCAATAGTATTTCAAATTAGAACAATGAATACCTATAGTGTATGTACACATCACTGTAGAAAGAGCAACCAAGGCCTTATACTGCTTGAAAAAGGTATGCCACTAAAATCACCAGCATGATTACCTTTGTGTTTAATACAATAAATGTGTTCCTTCTTTTTTATGTCAAAGATACCTCAATAACATGTATGTAACGAACCCTGGGGAATTGGAGAGAATGGCATTGACACAACATAGTCATTAATATCAAAATATATTTTATTCTGGACTTTCACTGATCTGATTGAAATGACAACAGATCGATGTGATGCAAGGGCAACTTGCAAAAGCAAAAGAACTTTGACCCCATCGGAGAGATACTGCTGGGCTGACGTAATGCTCTTTAGTGGGGGTTGGGGGCACAGGTAAAGGACAACTCAGCAACTTTGCCCATATTTACACAGCTTCTGGAACAGTTTAAACATTTTTCTTATGCTCAGCGATAGCAGGTAAAAACCTTAAAACCTCTTTGCTGTGTGTTCGGGCAGCCGTACCCCATTTTTATTTACTGTTGATTCAAGTGCTTTACATTCAGGGATGGGACCAGGGTAACATTGGCAAAGCAACATAATAGGAGGGAGACTATGAACACTACAAATAAATGGAGGTAGGAGACTTCCATTTTGTGTCTTGGAACAATTGAAGTCAATATGATTTCAGTCATTACAGATAAAACTTTGTAGACAAGGAACATAATTTTAACTAGAACCAAAACATTATTCTCCCTCCAGTGTTGCCTGGCCCTCAGCCCTTAAACAATTTAAACGAAACGAAATCTAGACATTTTATAAGCCCAAACAGAAAACAGCACCCAGGATAAAATTGCTGAGTAAACCTTTACTTAGTGCATGTAAATACGAAACATATTGAAAAGAAATTATTACGGCCAATAAATCTTCGTTGACTATTTTTGATCTATAAAGAAATTACAAAAAAAGTTTGTACTTTTTTACATTTTTCTTTAAAAGGTATAAAATGTCCCGTCATTAAGGATCATACTAAAACAACTCGGGTAGTCATAGTAACCATGAATGATGGGGTAAGGGCATGTGAAGCAGTACACATTAAAGGGCTAGCATGACATTTTCTGTTCTATCATTTTTATCCTTTACCATGACCTTGTCACTTTGGTTCAACCCCAAAACTACACTGTCAAAGTTCCCCTCTGTAGCAAGCAGGGCACTGCTAACAGCAAACTAACAACTCACAATTGAGGTTTACAGGCAATGTTTAACATAACCAAGGTGCACAATGTGACAAGTGTCGGTTTCAAGGGGGAGAACAAAACAAGAAGAAATGTCAGGCTATTGCTTTAATGATGAATCTGATCAAATGTTGGTTTTACAAAAGCAGTTTAGTCCCAATATCATCCATTATGATTCAAAGGATAAAAGACCATATTTGACTCTTAACAGCTTTATCAGCTGCATTTACACAGGAAAATGAGACCATTGCTTATTTTAGTGATGCAGTTCAATGTGATTGCCTCTCTTCCTATGTAAAGGCAACCTTTTGAGAAACCTAAGCTAAAACAGGACCATCCTGTTGGCCCTAAAAATGCTGGCGTAACATCTTGAAACCCGCCAAACCCACGATTGGCTTAGAAAAGGGGAGAAATTAGTACAATGTAAGAGGAAGCGTCACATTGAATTAACCAACCGTTTCTTTGTCCATCTTAAACTCCAAACACTTGACTGACCTGCATCACTGTTTGTGCACTGTTCCAGAACGGGACGCTGGATGAGCACACCAAGCACTAGTCACCGAGCTAGAAGCTAGCAACTCTCCAGATGAAGCACTTGAAAGCAACACTATTCAGAATGTATGGTATGCTGTTGTTAGGATCCCCCGACAGTTTTGCTAAAATAGTATCGTGTTAATGCAAGCAGTCACCAACTGCAATTCATTATATAATATGAATGCAAAGAGGGACCAAGGACCGTTTCAAGCACAAATGCCATTTTCTCAAGTGTGGTGCAACTGGTTCAGTTTGAGCATGGACCTCCATTTTCTGTCATTTTCCCAAAGTCAATCAGGCATCAGGAAGGAACAACAATTTCTCTGAAAGTCAATTGGCTTCTTGGTAAAACAGCCATTTACCAGTTCAGACTAGTGATTGCTACAATCAGCCTAGTCCAGAAAAGAAAACATCTAGTATCCATCAATAGTGCACAAAGAAACCATTTTGTTTTAAACAATGGTTTGTTTTTAAAGCATCTAGATGTACAACGCATCATCTGTCTTGTGCCCTGGTGGATTTACAAGGGGAACCCAGAGCATGTCCTCTACAGAAGACAACACATCAACTACTGCATTTACTGGAGATGTTAACCGTACAACCCATGACGACAACTATGTAGACTATTTTTTGTTTGAACTGTTTGGTGTGTGTACACGCCTCCACATATTGCAACTGTTTACCAGTCCCAACCCAGAGATTTAAAAATATTTATATATAAAAAAGAAAAAGAGAAATAAAAAAAAAGTGAAATTAGAGATAAGAGAAAATAGGAAAGGAAAAAACTCCCATTCTGTTGCATGTTGGATAAATTGATATGTCTGCACATTAAGATCTGAATACTAACAAATATCAACACTCTTTTCCAATGTTTCTTTTTTTGGGAGGATGACAGATGAGCATGGTTTAAAGATCAAAAAAAGCAAAATAGCTTCCAAATTTTGGTACATATACGGATCTGTTGTGATTTTTTTTCTTCTGTTTTTTTTGTTTGTTTTTCATTTGTATGTTTTTTGTGTGCGTTTTTTTTATTTTTTTTGTGTTTTGTTTTTTCCTCTCTCCTTCCCCAACTGCGTCCCTTCTACATCTCTGGAAGAGTCACTTCACGGATAGAGAAAGAGCAGAGTGGGGCAGCTCCTCCGTTCATCCATCCGTCTGTTGAGACCTGCTGCGTCGGGGTGCTTGCTTCCTGTTCCTGCTTCCTGTCTTGTCAGTGGGCGGGGCAGGCAGGGACAGTCATTTGGCTATGTACACATTCATGGTCGGTCCATGGCTTCCAAACAATCAGCAGCACTATTTCCGAAGGTCTAATACGCACACCTGGTGGCGAGGAGAAGAAGGTACAGCGTGCTTTTAATTCCCGCGCCCCATACAGAAACAAGGTACATACACAGAATAGCTGTTGGTGTCGGGGCAGACTCACGGATCCGTCTGACGCACTGGCTCCCACTTTGTCCCCTGCAGCATTCCAGCACACCTCAAAGATCCCCCCCGTCCCTCTGTAACTGTGGACGAGTGCCCCCGTCTGGGATGGGGAGCGAGAGGGAGAAGACATTCAACATGATAGTCCCTTGAGCTCAGACGGGCAGTGTTGATGAAGAAAAGTGCTGTCACACACAGATGGCTGACTTGGTTTAGTGCAGCTTTATGGGAAGATTAGTGCTAGTTGTAGCTTGTGTGCAGGCCTCTCGCCAAAGCAAACCCAATAGGGTGGTGTCTGGTTTTCAAGAGGGGCACATGGTTTGCTAACCCAAATATCTTGCATACACGCACAAATATAACTAAACTGACGAGAAAAACGATAAATATGAATGAAGATAACACCATCTATTCACATTTACAAATGCAGATGTCTATATTATAGGCGGACCTCCTGCCTCGAGAGGAAATGAAATGGTTTATGATTAATTTAGTTTTCACAAACCATTTATCCAAAGCAACTTTGCAGCTAGGCACCCTACTTTCCTACAGGTAGGCCACCTCCGGAACTCAAATCCATTATCTTACCGGCAGGGAGTCGAAATTCCAGCCCACTTTAGTGCCTCCCAATGATTCAAATGAATGGGATGTTATCATTCTCTGCAGAAGCTTGATAATGATAGCTTCAATTTAATTTCGCCACGAGAATGGTCTGGTCGTCTGGAAAGGCTAGGGATCATTGCGACTGTAGTCCGAGTAGCATCTGAACTTTCAAATCAGTGTCGTTGTTATAGCTACGGCCGTGGTTTAGGTGTGACGACATAGAAAGTGTCTTGGAAACTTGAAAATAACATCGGATCTTTAAAAGCTTAACGTAGATGATGCTATATCGTCAGTTTTATCTCAACTGAAAACTATATATTCATTGAAAATAGAACAAACAGCATTGAAGGCTTTTTTAGACGGAAAATGTGTTTTCGATCTACTCCCAACTGGTTGCGGCAAAAGTTTTATTTTTGACGTCATATTGGTTTGAGTGGTTGAAGTTACAGTGACAGACGAACAGTTTTTTCAATCAACTGACAAGATGTTTTTTAAAGAAACCGCCCTAAACAAACAGTTCCTATGGACAGCTCCCCATCAGCGTCCTGCCCCTGAACGCAACGCGACATACATGAAGGCGCCCATGTTTTTCCTTACACGAAGGCGGCCATGTTTACACGAAGGCGGCCATGTTTCCTACCTGCGTGTTCCAGATGTGGACACACTTGTCGAAGGAGCCGCTGGCCAGGTGGCGCCCGTCGGGGCTGAAGGCCACGCTGTACACGGGCTCCTGGTGCTTGGTCAGCGTGTGGATGCAGATCCCGCGCTCCACGTCCCACAGACGCACCGTGGAGTCAAAGGACGCACTGGGGGGGATACATTTATTCTACAACTGTCAAGACCTAACATGACTTTTTCTGGATATAGTTATTTATAAGGTATCGTTATCAACCTAGATTCATCTATTCATTTGAGTCAGGTGAATTGGGGATCACTGCCATAAATGTATGTGTAGTACATTTTTTTAAATTAATTGTGACGTTAAACATGCTCACTCACGTGAGATAGTCATCTCCATTCTAGGTGTCACAATTACACTCCCCCATAGTCTAAAGCATCTAGGCCACTAGATGGCAGTATAAACCACAGGAAATTCAGTTTTTAGGGGATAAATGCTTACATAAACTAACAATTATCCTGAACCCTGCAACCTTAGTGCTCACAAACACACACACACCTGGCTAGCATGAGGTTAGCACTGGGGTTGTTGGTTCCAGGCCCGGTGGGGCTCCACTTGATGGTGTAGATCTCTTTACTGTGGGCCTGCAGGTCATGCACACAAGAGTCCTGCTTCATACTCCAGATCTGGAAAGTACAAAAACACAGAGTGCGCACATACACACATTACTACTTAATCAAGCCATCTGAAATCAAAATATCTAAGAAAAACAGGGTATTACAAAAGCAGAAGTTTTTGGGAATAAACATAAACAATGTAGTCATAATAATAACATCAATTTGATATAATTCAAAAGAATTGAATATATGCTGTGTGATGTGTGCCACATAGTGTTTATGTTTGCACCAGTGTTTACAAAACATTTAGAAGACTTAGCATCTTGCTTTTAGCTTGCGTATGAGCAGAAGGCCAGCCACATGAGCGAAAGGGCCCAGGGGAAGTGTGGCTCGTCAGCCTGTGCGGCGGGGAACACCCTCAGCGGGAGCTCCAGCTCACCTTGAGTGTCATGTCGTCTGAACAGGATGCTAGGAGGTTCCCTGTGGGGTCCCACTTGATTGCATTCACTTCATTCTACGGGGGAGGGGCGGGGGTGGCAGAGGGAGAGAGAGTCAGTAAAAGAGACACACCCGCGTGTATGGAAACACAAGCTTCACTTGCTACGGCCCCCGTCTGAAGCCTCTTAGGTCTCCGAGACAAACTACACCGGGACATTTGAGCCCTGAGAGAGTAAACAGGCACTGCTTACCGTGTGTCCCTGGAATGTCTTGATGGGTCTGTCCTGACCCAGTTTACAGACATGGATACACATGTCTGTACTGCAGGAGGCAAAGGTGTTGTTACTCTGCCAGTCCACATCTAGGGCCGGAGCTGTTGGGGGGGTAGTAAATACAGGAATAAGGAACTCGCTTTGGACACACTTATTAATGTAACAGGAAAACGCAACCGAAGCTCAGTTTTAACCAATAATTCATAGGTGGACTAATAGCCTCTTTCCCATTCCCGGACAGTTCACGGTAGCCATGGAAATGGCTGTGGAGTGAGTTTTTATTTATTTATTTATTTTTAGTGCTTATACCTGAATGGAAAGGAAATTGTTGTTTTGCTTCTCCCGTATGGGCGTCCCAAATGATTGTTGTCTGGAAAGAGCCACACAAGGACAGAGAAAAAGGTGTCAGAGAGAGAGGGCAGTGATATGTCATAAGCACATCATTATGACGTACTTGTCATAATAACTTGGACATGTTGAATGTTAATGGTATAGTCTGTCTCTATGGATAAAGCTTGTTGATATCTGAGCTCATCAACACCTCTCCCTTCAATGCCATAGGGTGGTCCTTTAGAAGCTCCGCCCCACACAGTGGAAAAGCATTGCAAAGGATAGGTTGTGTTGTGCAGTCTGTACCACTTTCTATCTTGTTCCTATTTATGAAGCCAGGGCTGTGTAGAAGTACCAACATTTTTATTCAGCACGAATAGAACGTTAAGCTAGGTCAGGAGATATTTTGTGAATTTGACAAAAATATTATATGTTTACAATCGCTTATTATACCTTTATAGAGCTACGTGCATTGAGATTTCGAAATGGTGTCATACCTTGTCTACGCCAGCGCTGAGGATGAAATTGCCTTTTTTGTTCCATTTGAGAGCGAAGATGGGCCCTTTGTGTTGACCAAGTGTACTTGCCAGGTTACCTACAGGACGAACACACAGAAATATAGGACTATTTCATGGCTTGCATTATGACACATGGGTAGGCTAAAACAGAGCCCGTTTCAAAATTCTCTTGAAGCTGTTTTAACTTCCTGGGGGTGCTGATTCGCATCCCAACCACTTCACACATTGCTGCAAACTGTTCCATCTAACGCGATAAGTATCCACCACAACCATACATATTTATTACAGCAATACAAATGTCCTCTAGGCGGAAGAAATGTAAAAATGTGTGTAGTGCAGAAAATATTGATAATAAAAATAAAAACAAAACATTTTAAATAAAAAACTACCAAACTACTAAAAGTACCATAATCTCAGTATGGCATGGTTTGTTGGAGAAAGCGGTCAGTTGTGCAGTGTCACTTGTAAGAGTTCAAACAAAGACAACGCTGTATAGATGCAGTCCATTTACAACCATGATCCAAATACCATCCCTGCAGAGGGTTTAGCTCTTACCGTCCTTCGTCCATATCCTGGCGAAGCCATCGTAGGAGCCGGTGGCTAGCAGCGTTCCCTCACTCTGTCAGGAAGGGAAGTAGGGCATTATATTACAAATGGCTGTAACAGACATCTATGAGTTATAGAGACAGCGAAAATAGGAATATTCTATTTTTTATATATATATATAGCCATTTTTATTTCACATTCGGAATATTGTAATATTGGAAAATTGGTGTAATTAAATGATTCACTGAATATACATTTGTAACATTGTTTCATTCAATGTTAGGCACATTCATTGTTTTAGCATGGCTTTAGCTAGCTGGCTATTATTTACTCTGGTTCTACACAGCGCACTCAGCGCCAGAGGACTCAAGGTGTTTCTCTCCAGCCAATCAGAGGAAGAATAGGGGGGACTACGGCATAGTAGGTTTCGTAATATCGCAGGCAGGGTGTTTTAATTACATTATCCTTATGCTGGCTAAGATTAGCAGACACAGTAATGTACTCTGAAGAAGTGAGGGACAATTCACATTTTTAGCAGTCACCTCATGCTTAAAACCCTCCCGCTGTCCTATGGGTCAAAATGACACTCGCCAGTAGCGGGCGTCAACCACAACACAGAGATATGACATTCTGCGGTTGGCTCCCTCTAATGGTAGTCTGCTGAAATGCATTAGGACAGCGGGAGGGTTAAGTAAAACACTCCCTGTCCATTACAACCCCTGGCTATTTACCCTCCGAAACACTGTTCAAATGAAGTCTAGAAACGGATATTTGTTTTTTGCCATTCTTTGCCAAGTCCATTTTTTGGTCCACAAGAGATGAAGTGGGTTGAAATCACACAATAAAATGAGTATAGATTATAGATGTAATACCATTAAAGTAAACTTTGCTAGTCATACCTGCTTTAACCCACCTGTTGTCAGTATTATATTGTACAGCACCATCTGATTGTGTATGATTATGTGGTTCTCTTTATTGTCATTGCTGTGTGTATATATTTCTTTATTAATCATTTCTTTATGTATTTTTATTTCTTTTTATGTGCCTTTTAACCCTCCTGTTGTCCTCGGAATTCAAACTCACACCTTGTTGTGGCAGCAGTGCACATCATGTGTCTGTGAAAGCTGTAGAATTAGGTTTAGCACCTTCTATCTGCCACAAAGAGCTAGTGAGCATATACAGGGGGGTTAAAGCCCCTGTATACGCAAAGGACAATTTAGCATTATCACTCTATGGGCCCAAACAAAAGTTACACGGTATGCATTTCTGTGCATAGACGTGCTGTGCATGAGTCTAACAGATGTGTACCACAGGTAGGTGTGTGTGCGAGTGTGTGTTTGGGGTGGCCCTTACATTCCAGTCTAGCGAGGTGACGTCCTTGTTGCTGGGGACGTCCTGGCCCCCCTCCCGGATGCAGTGTCTGAGCACCAGCTGCGTGGAGCTGCTTGTGCTGTTCTCACTCAGGTTCCAGATGCGGGCCGTGGAGTCGCCCGACCTGCCCGACCGCACACAGGGGCACACAGGCAGAGGCTTGGTGACGCGGGCAGGGCACGGGCGCAGCAGCGGCACGCAACATGGAGAACACAACTTCTCAACCATAACCCTCGTGACGCCCTCACAATATCGTCTTGAACCACCGGAGGGCGCCATCTCATTGTGTATGATTGTGTGGTTCTCTTTATTGTCATTGCTGTGTGTATTTATTTCTTTATGTATGTGTGTTGTTTTTTTGTTCCTTTTAACCCTCTTGTTGTCCTCGGGTTTCAAACTCACACCTTGTTGTGCCAGCAGTGCACATCATGTGTCTGTGAAAGCTGTAGAATTAGGTTTAGCTCCTTCTATCTGCCACAAAGAGCTAGTGATTTGGGTCATTTTGACCCAGAGGACA
>JAODUG010074599.1:0-13209 GCA_027564795.1 Aphredoderus sayanus
GCTTGTTTTACTTAGGCACCACCTACTGGTGGTAACTGTTCATTGACGTTGTATTTTGTGCTCAATATCCCGTTGCCATTTGGTGTACAGTAGAAAAAATGTTTATGAGAATATGGTACATGTCTAAAACTGTGATAATTTCCTCAACCTGGTTTTGGCACAGGCTTAAAACTAAACTTGCTTTTGTGAATATGTTGCGTATTCAGTAAAAAAAAATTATTCTGTTCATATACAACAGAATGAAAAAATATACTTTTATAATTGCATTAAAATATATTCATTCAGTGTCTAGATTCTAGATTCCAAATTTTAAGGATGATTCATGGTTTAAAAGTCCTGTTAGTGATTACTGACCATGAATCTATGCAGGGCAGCCAAAACATTTTATTGCAGAAGTGATTCTTTCAGTAGACCATGAGGCCAAATAGAAACAGATTTCGCGTTAAATCAAATTCAGGCGCTTTCATGACTTTGTATTACTCATTTTCTCTACCAAATATAAAGAAATTATAAAATATCTCGTAGGATTATTTGTATTTATTTTATTTTGCAAGCAGTTTAATTTGGCTGTACATGGGCAATAAACAGAATCGGAACCCAGTTATTTAACCAGTGGGGAGAAGAAAACAAGCTGCAAGCTGCTTATTTTCTATAGTTCTTATTACTTTCTGTTTCTTTACCACGGTTGTGTTAATGTTGTGGTTTGTATATATTAACCAGGTGGTTGGGGGGTCAGTCTAATTACCACCTACACATTGCACAGGAATATGCGTGTATGTTTTGTGTTTGCGGTCAGACAACTTTTTTTTTTTTTTGTTGTTGCTAAAAGTAGTTCTTCTTAAACAACCGCAAAACACAAATTCTTCTCTAGGTATACACAGCATGTAATAAATATGTTTTAAATTCAATTTAATGGCATATTATTGATGCTGCCTGCCTACTGCTATTCTGGGGACTGTCCTCAATGCCCTCCCTCATGGCTTCCAGGTGCGTTTCTGGACATCCTGGCCAAGTGTGAGATCTCCCGAGTGCTGCTTCTGATGTTGCTCGAGGTAGGAAGAATGAAGGCGTGGGGGGAGGGGGGGGGGGGCTGGAACAAGGGGCCACTGGGGAAGGCGCCAGCACAGATAAAGGACTCCGTTCTGCTTTTGTCCCCGCAGCCCCCCCCACAGAAGCTGTTACCTGAGCACGCCCAGACTCTGGAGCGCTACGCCTGGGAGTCCTTTGACCCCCACAGTCAGGGTAGGTGCCGCCCCGTACAGCTGTCTTGCATTTGATCTTCATACAACTTTGGGAAAGATCTGGAAGAGGCCACTGCACTTTTTTTTGTTTTATATAATAGTGGTAATATAATGTAATTGTGAAAGGAAAAAAAACAGACAATTAAAAATGTCTATAAAAATTAAATACATGTATATAAATAAAAACTAAAAATATATAAATAGTAAAACCGGACAAATCGCCCCCATGGTCTCTTAATTTATTCAAGAGGTGTATTAAGGCGAAATGATACTCTGCTGGACTGTCCATGGACCTCCAAAATGTTCTGTCCACGTGGACATGTGCTTGTTGACTGGCTGAAGCCCACTACAGTCCGAATGGATATTTGTGATATTTTTACACGGGTTTATTTCTTTTTCATCAACAGTGACCTTCCTGCCCGATAATGTTTTTCTGCTTCTCCAGTCAGTGGTGGTATGTAACCAAGTCTGTACACTGTTAATCTATACATGGTTCTTCCTGACCGTGATTGCAGTTTGTATGAAAACAGTTTATGGAAACCATCATATCACAGGTTGATGTTCTACATGGTATAGGTAAGTGTGAAAAGGCCATATTCAAGGCTGTTGTGCCTTTCTTAATGGGTAAATAATAACACCTCGTTTCAGTATCTGTATAGGTAAATTCCACTTGCTGATATCAGCAATGAGGCAGATGATCAGAAAGTTACTGTACCATCGTATTTTAAAAACTACATCATTGCATTCCGTTCAAAAACACCTCTCCCTTCAACTTGAAATGCATGTTATTGTTCATTTTATTCATAAGATTTATTAAAATACTTGAAATTATGGATTCCAGAATTGAAGATGTAGTTCCAAAATGTCAATGTCTATTCCTGTTGTCCATTGGTGGTTTTAATGAAAGCATTATTTTTTTTTACTTCCAAAAACTCCAAAATTCCAAACTTTCCCTCTAAAGTAAACTTATTTCTTCTGTTTGGTTCTTTCCTCTGTTTAAAAAATAAAAATGAAAATAGTCTTAACTGAATATTAACAATACAAGTCTGAGAAGAGCTACGTCCAGGTCATCTGCATTTGTAGTTATAGTACTTGCACACAGAGTAAAAGATAATCTGTATTCCAGATGGCATGTCAGGAGAAAGACACAGAATCCCTGAAATCTCTTCAAACTGAGTTGTGGTGAGTGTCCAAAATGTTCTTCATGTTAAAGGGTTTTAGCCTTTTCCTTTTCTTTTTATCTCTTATTCTGTTCCATAATGACCTAGTAGTCCTGGTGTATTTTTCTTTTAGGCCATTACTGTCTGCAGAGCAGAACCACATTCTCCACCTGGTGGTGCTGGAGCGTATTACACCCTCAGGACAAGGGATTTAGTACAGTCCAGTATGACTCCTGTGGGAGAGTGGAACATTCCTGTCTCAAGCTAGGTCTGTTTTAAGACCTTAAATAATGTTGCATTCAAAACTACAATGTTGCATCTGTTTTGAGGTTCACCCAGTACAATGTCCTCTTTGAGCTGGACCAGGACTTCTCAGTATTGTGAGAGTGAGGTTGTAAAGAGAGAATATTCTTCACTCTAGTGAAGCTCGCAATGTTAGTTGGACATTAGTTTGTCTCAATTCAGTAAATTTGTATTGTCCCTGTAATACACTGGATTGTATAAGGATAATGTGAATTTATTTGGAAATGAATAGATGAAGCATTAAGTGCATTATGTTTTTGTTTTTTTATTAATAAATGATATGGCTTAAATTCCAATATAATTACAAACCCTTCGAATGCATAGTTTTGATTGATGGTGATATGAAACACCATTGCCCTTCATCCCCGGATTCCTTAAAGGTATAGTCAGTTGTTTTGGAGAAAGATTTTTGATATTTGAAATCAGTCAAAACAAAAACACCTCTCCCTTCAATGCCCTTTAGAAGCTTCACTGTGCATATTGGACACATGCATATTGCCAGCCGAGACTTTTAAAGAGTTGTGTGGTGCGTTGTGCACCACTTTGTTTGTGTTCCCATTTACAGAGGCACGGCTGTGTATAAACGATAGATAATGTTTTTCAGCACACAGAATGGGCAGCTAGCGGCCCATGATTAGGCGTTCGCTGCAGTTGACAGTGTATTAGCTTACAATCGCTGACTCTACCTTTAATGTTCACTTGTACAAATGACATGTACTACAATAGCAGCCAACTACAGACATTCACACATGGTTTAAAAAAGACGTTCAGTAAGACTACAAAATGTTACAAAAATACAATGGTTACAATGTGCATCGGTAATAAAAAATGGTTACAATATACTTCCGTTGTAAAATAATACAATTATGATTAAAATGATTGATGTTGTAAATTAAAAGGCTTGTCTTTCTTAGTTGTTCAAGTACTACAAGGTGAGAAACAGTTTATTGCCCCTTGACCACCAATCTTCCAAGGGCTTTAACCATCCATCTTTCACCCCATATGCCCCAGCAAATGTCAAAATAGAAAAAGTTAATCATGGATGGATCTCCTGACCTGACCTCCTCTGCCTATCCATCAGAATAAGTGCTATATTGCTCTCTTTTCTACCCCTTATTTGTAATCTTGTGAGACCATCTTGATCTCGAGTTTCACTCTGCCAGTCTATCTGGAAACACCAAATAGAAGTGCATTTAATCAGCGTCCCATTGACGCTGACTAACAACACCGACTCCACTGTGAACAGATTCTATCAAGTGTTTTCAGACTGATTTGCAGGGTAAAACAACTGAATGTGGAGTGGATCAGGATGGTCAGGTCTTATAGTATGATGCTCAAACCCCTCCTTTTTAATTCTAACCCTGGAAAACTATTCTCCCTAAGGATTCTCTCCGCTGCCGCCCTTCATTAAAGGTTGCGTTGAGTTCACTCTCAATTAAACTTATGAAATGTAAGCAAACTTCAATATGCTGCTCAAATAACTACATATCCCTCTGCTCTTATAATAAAATTCAAAAAATAATCACTGCAAATAGGGGCAAGAACCTTCTCAGGGCATTGTTATAACTTGATTAAAAGTAAAGTTGGTCTAAATGCTGCCTACTACAACAAGCCACTGCCCCGACCCCCCTCCTCCTATTTCTTCCTGAGGACGAGGAAGGTGACGGCCAGGATGAAGGTGAGCACAAAAGAGATCCAGGCCAGGACGTAGCAGTGGCCATACCAGCCATCATCGTTACTCGTGTGGAACTTGGCCGTGTAGATGGAGGCGGCAGCCATTATACACAGACCTGGAGGAGGGGCGAAAGGAAACTTGTGAATTTACAGGTGGAGTTCGGCAAGCTAATACACTTAATACACTTCTTGTCAAATGAACCACATATATTGTTGCTGCCTGCTAGCTGCCCATTCTCTGTGTGTGGGCTGAAGACATGACCAACGAATAGGAACACAAACGAAATGGTGCAGACCACACAACATATTCCCAGCCTTGACAAGGAGTTTCCAGTGTTACAATTCTGAGGGAACACCCTATGGCAGGCATGTCCAACCGTGGTCCTGGAGGACCACTGTCCTGCATGTTTTAGATGTCTCCCTGCTCCAACACACCTGATTCACATGAATGGATTGTTATCAGCCTTGTGCAGAGATACCCCTGCCCTATGGTACCCCTGCCCTATGATACCCCTGCCCTATGGTACCCCTGCCCTATGGTACCCCTGCCCTATGGGTACCCCTGCCCTATGGCATTGAAGGGAGAGTTGTTTTTGATTTGATTTCAATTATCAAGATGTTTTCACCAGAATGACTTACTACCTTTAACTTGCCATATATTTATGTATTTATTTATATATTATATATACTATTTAGGATATTATTATGTATATATTTAGAATACAATTATATTATGTGTGTGTGTATGTATTTTACTTTATTAATTATTGGTATATACAGTAGTATTTAAATGTGTGCTGCAAATTAAGGTGTTTATTAAATTGTATTGTCAGATTGCTGGTGTTGGTTAGCCTGTAAGCATCCTTAAGCAAGATTTCTAACCACTTCCTGCTCCTTAATACTTAGCAAGTAGTCAGAATCTAATGCAATTCTAGCAGTTAATTCTGATTTAATCCAACAGTGTTTGGTTGCTTAGTTATTTTTGGAAGTCAAAGAAAATAAGATGTTCACAATGACAAAAAATAAGCTTAAAAATAAAATAAATTGGACAACTACATTTCTTTTTATTATTTAGTTATAATAAAAAATGTTCTGTACAAAATGTACCGTGTTCAGGTTTAAATATATTAAAGGTGTTTTTATATTGTCCTCATTTGTCCTTAAATAAAAAACTTTTAGGCTCATATATTTGTATTGTTGTAGTTATAGTAGCCTAGTTAATTCAGGAAATGATAAGTATATGTATGAAAAGTTGGTATTAAATATTAATATATGACAATGATATTTCCCTCCTGCCTCCTGAAATCCAGGTTACTTACAGGAGATCATTTGTAGAACACCAGAGAAGGTGAACCTTTGGCCCTTTCCCAGAGTGAACAGCTGAGCCACAAACACAAACAACGCAAGGATGGAAAATATACAGGCCAGCACTGAGGTGGCCTGCACCGCCTGGAGGTAGTCTATAGGGGGCGATAGAGAGCACAGAACCACAAAGAAAATATTGTGAATAGTTTCTAACAAAACATTTCACAATGAAGGATTTGTAAAATTATTTATATTCCATGCAAATTATGAACAATAAAAGGTAAGAACATTTTTTGAGCTCTGAGGCAGAATGTATACAATAATTAACTATAATATAACAACAGAACTACAAACAAGCAAAACCGTTCCAACCCAATTTGTACATATGCATTACCGGCAGGGTAATCTTTCAGGTTGGAATACTTCCAATTTGCATCTTGGAGATCCCACATTCCCCACAAATCAGTATAAGCAGTATTTTTCATCCACCAAGCCTGCATGGGAACAACAAGTAAAATGATTACTTGAAAAGGAAGGACTTTGATGTACAGGCTACTAGTTATATTCTTCTATACTAAATATGTTTGAAAATTTGAATATGCATGTTTTGTACTTTTCTGGTATGGGTAAACAATGTTGATATAGATGCATGCTTAGAGAGGGAGATATATGGTGCTCTATACAGTACATTTCATATAGTAATTCTAACTTAACCTTTTCCATAATGGCCTAAAGTAGATGACCAATTTTGTCCTTATGCTGCATTCTATATCTTCCCAGACGTTAACGTTTGTTATTATTTTAATGTTTCACATAGCTAATCAAAAGAACAACAGTCACTCTTACATTATCAATGGTGGCCACCAGAAGCAGGATTATGGTGGTAAGATGCAGAAGAATTATTCCAGCCAGGATCAGCATTGTGACTCTATGAAAACGAATAACAGTGGAGGGAAGACGGGGGGGGGCAGTGTAGACGGGGGGGGGACAGTATTTATTTGACACGATTCTATTACGCAACGCCAGTCTAGACTTGAAGTGACAATAATTCACGCATCTGTCCAAAATATCCACAGTATCAAACAAAAAATGTAGGAAAGAGAGCACTGACATCAAGTCCTAACTCGTCCCAGAAGTCTCAAAAACAGACACTTTTCTGGGACATCTGATGTCAAACACCACGCACTCCCACTAAGGACTTCCCTGTGCGCTTTACTCCCGATTACTAAGGGGAAGTTTGTCGTTAGGTTTGAAATGTTCATTCTAAACAAGAAGGCCCGTTATTCCTTAGATATCCATATATTAGCGATCTTTTATTTAAAGAAATAAAGCCAAATATTACCGACGATTAAGAGTTTTTTTTATAAAAGCTTCAGTATATTATTTAGATCAACAAATCAACCTGAACATTGTATTTAAATGCTTTGCGTTTGTTGGGGGTATTTCCAAAAGTGCTGGGTTCCTTGTGCTACCGTTATAGAATCATAGGCCCCATAAGCAAATATAGCAGAAAGAGCGCGAGAATCTGACGACGTAAAATTACTTGTATAAAAGTGATATTTTGGGCTAATATAAACCTAATGTTCTGACTAACATTCAACTGTTTAAAAACTCGCTTTATGAGCATTTGCATTTCTGGTCGCAACGCAAGATGCGTGTTTAGTAACTTTTACAACTCTTAAAATCGTTGCTGATAACCCACCAACTAAGCTTTAGTTAACTTGTTTTTGCGAACACAAAACTCTCTAAAACATACCTTTTAAGAGAGTTTTATTACCTATTCACGCACAATGTAAACAATATAAAGAAACATTAACCTACCTGTAAGAACTTTTACGCACGATAATTATTTGGTGTCTGAAACTCTGTAGACCCACCCAGCTTCGAATTCATAGCATACACATCACCCTATTTTCCCTCTCCAGTCGCTTTCCTCCCTTCAAACCACACCCATATCCTCGTTTTTTCCCTTCACTGGAAAGTTAAAGCCAAATGGCTAAAGTTTCCCTTTGTGAGAACAGTGCGTAAAGGCGCGCAATCTTCAAATCATTCAGTGCGGTTAAAAAGAAAAGCCCTGTAATAAATAGAAAATGAAACTATAATGTTGTATTATTTTGCAGGTTTAAATGATTATATTTTATTTTTTGGTGTTTCCCTATTTTCTTTCAGAGTAACGTTTACATGCTTTGGACAGCTACACAGCTACTACAGGACCCAGGAATTATATTAACTGTAGTGCAGAGAGTAGTGAACTAGCATGCAGGGAAGCGATTCATGTAATCTGATATGTTTCATTAAGATCATGCAATTCAACGAGTAGCCTATTGTTGCTGCAACATGAATGCAGGATTATGCCAACCTAACCGCTTATGCACCTCGTGATGCATACAACTAACATTACAAAGGAAACAATAGAGAATAAATGGAAAAATATTATTTCCGGCCGCGCCCCTGTCAATAATTTCTTTCCCGAGACATATCTGGCATGTCTAATATAATGTCACATCTGCAATGCTGCTGTTCCATTTTGGAGTAGAGTTAAATACTCCAGACTTATATATTACCAGCATACAGTCACCAGTTTAACGGTAACACGCAGCACATTTGGAGTTCCTACGCATCTTCTTGAAGCCAACAAACCTTGTAACATGATTACAATCGCCAGTAAAACAATCTGACAGAGAGAGATATCTCATGTTACATTGAAATTGTTACGGGCAGGGCAGGGAAGACTATGAGGTGTTATATATTCGGCCAAAAGAGCCACACCGTGAAAATAGTGGATCTGAGGACCTCAATAAACAGTACAATTAACGTCTCTGTCCAAATTTCACTAGGCTGGGGGTAGTCATTCTTTGGATCCCCTACAATGGGGGCTTTCTCCCCTTAGAGTTAAGTGAAGATGCTATCATTGCTTCCATTACTGACCCATACTGCCCCCTCTCTCATTTCTGACAAGCTGGATTCTCTTGCTCGCAGAATATAAGGGTGGTTCCATTATTTTACCCCCAGTGGCATATTAAGAATATACTACTTTGTCCTCCCTGAAAGAATTCTCAACAATGTTCCATGTGAGTGTGAACATTGATAAAAAATATAGAGATGTGTGTATTTATTTCTCATTGTTTTGAAAGAAGACATAACATTAGTGACAGTCAGTGTCATATACAATATAATGACCATTGGACTGGAAGCTTGAGAAATCTTACCTTCCCCATGAGTCCAAGATTGAAACTATGTACTGTTGCACAACTGGTTTAATAGTGCTATATGAACTTTGTTGGAGCCGACATGGTAAGGCTTCCCCAGAGTGACATTTCTTGTATTTTCGTTATGCAGTTTATGGATCAGTTATTCTAAATCCTGTTGTGCTCCCGGTCATCAATATACTACACTAATACACTAACACACACCCACCAAACATCCTTATCCACCACTATCTGCCTGTTCTCTGTACATGCTGGAAAAAATCCCAATGTTTCTAGACAGCCCCTGGCTCCATAAATAGGAACACGAACAAAGTGGGTGCAGTCAGCACGCGTCGGGCAAAGCTTCTGAGCGAGCACCCTGTGACATTGAAGAGAGACCAGAGGTGTTTTTGTTTTGATCGAGTTCAAACATCAAGAAGTTTTCTCCAGAATTAGATACTTTACATTTAAGTATACTTGAAGGATTATGTATAGATTTCATCGGCTCTTGCCTTCTACGGGGTAATGTGGTCAATAGCCTACGTTTTTCCTGGAATTACAATAAATTAATTCATATTACAACCGTGCTCTCACTAGAACAGCATCAACACAATGTATATCAGCTAAATGAAAGTAGCTAAAATATAACACAGTATATAAACAATAATACGTTTAATATAATACTTTCAAATAAAAAATAAAAAATTATATTTAATATTTAACTATAGGCTACGACTCAATAGCTCTTCACAATATTTAAAGCATTCGTGTTGAGAAGTTTAACCTATTTTGAGCACTTTGTGTTGAATGTATTTGTATGAAAAGTGCTATATAAATAAAGATTCATTTAGATTGATTGATTGATTCTAACCACTTTCTGTTTGTCCATTGGTCCACGTCTAATGAGGCATAATTGATTTGTTTTTTAAATTGACGCCGTTATTTACACACGTGAGCAAAAGTGTCAAGTCGGCGATGTCTTGCAAACAGATGAAAGAAATTGCTTTGCTTGTATGTATATTAATTTTAACCTTTCCCACATTTCAAATTATTTGTGCGTCAGTAAGTGAAGAAACGCTGAAGAATGTCAGTTGGTTTCCTGTCGTGGACAGGTTGGAAAGTATTGAGCAAGGAAACGTGGTAATACAGACACGTACACATTTAGGCGGTCGCGTTGTCCGAGGTGCTCCAATCCAAACTAACCGCCCCTATATTCGACCCGCTGGTTTTTCCAGCAAGCAACTTGAACATAACAGGGTGCCAAAACGGAAGGATATAGCAAATAACTTAACGCAAGCCACCACGACCTTCTCTTGGACCTATGGTAACGTCCATCGAAGGTCCCAGTCTTCTGACATAGAAGATGGATATCAAGCCGACTTCCCAGGTAGGCTATACAGTCGTCTTGACATAAGCCAACTACTGGTTAATTGCCATAATGGGCAATCGCCACTTCTGTCTCCCTTTTGATTTCTTCTCAATCATCAGGTTTCCAGGATGTCCAGGGTGAGGTGTCTGGCCTGTCATTTGATTCTAGCCCATATTTATCTGAATGGCTGGCTATGAGGCCTGTTGTGAAGTGTGATAAAGATGCCATGACATTCACTGCCACAGGGCAAGGATATGCACACCTGTTGGTAGATAGAGGTAAGATATGATTAGAGAAAAATGATTTAGACATTTAATAACTCATTTTACCTCTACTCTCATTCAACATTATAATTGTGGAATATTAGTGTGTATGTTTGACCGTTTGTCTACAAGCTCTATTTTTGTGGTGTTTGCTCTTAGCTTATCGTTGATGTTATATTGGGAGCATGTAATGCTTTGTAATTGGTAAATTATTCACTAAGACAAGACCATGTAAGTGGGTACTAATGAATAGAATGTTATTGCATGTCAACATATTGAGCCATGCTAGAACAGTATTTCAGTTTTTAACTTGTACTTGGGTTGCAGTTTTATGTCAAATGCTCACCAGATGTTCCTTTGGACCACTGTTGGAAGAGCAAAAGCCTTTTTTACTGGGCAGAGTATACATTTAGTATTATTAAAATTGCTGACTGTTCAGTGTCAGACCGCAGTTTCCAGTATGAAAACCTGAGATTTCAATAAAACATCTCTGAGGATGCTGACATCATGAGGAACTTCCTCTTATAAATGTAAGCTCTGGCCTCTTTAGTGCTTGTTAAAGTGATCCTATATGACCTTCTGCCACTAGAGGTCGCACCAAGCACACTAGCATCTCAGACTAAATCAAATGCTCTGTGCATAATAGACGCATGCACTCAGCCAGCCGGCTACGTAAACTTATGTGTGTGAAGAAACGAGGTTCTGTTATATAAGAACAGAATCTTACAATGATTGCCCAAAATCACCGGAACGGAGGCAGAAATACGATATAGTGGTTGCATAAAATGAGGCTACTGGTAATGATCTGGCCTGCAGACAATGATCACAGGCCAACCACTGACAGTAGGGAAGACAAAATGTCCTTAAAGGAAAATCACAAAGTGCACTCAAAAATGGTCAATCATTGCATAATAAAACACTGCAAAGAAATGTAATAGTTAATGCTGCCACCAATGCCAATTATCAAATCCTGACTGGATTTATATTGCAAAGTAAAAGTAAACGTGGAAAAGATACGATAATTCACGTGAGGGGAGTGGAGGAAACTGACTTATTGCACATTTTCCGCAATACTATAAAACAAACAACATGCGTACATATATTTCAATCAGTTTAAAATGTCAAACCATGTATACAACTGATGCGTAGACTATGCTTGGCCTAAGATCAGCATTGGGACGATATTGGGCAGTGGCGTGCTTTGTCTCAAATGAATCAACGATCACATAGTCCTTACAATAATATACTTTGTACCATAGCTCACAAATAAAATATTAAAAATAAACTACCACTTGTGATCATTTAAGGAATGTTATGTAGGGTCAGCAGCTTAACCTCTTACACCGGTAACTAACTCACTGCTTGAGCTTTCGTGTATGGGCAAACCCCGGGTTGGCCAAGCATAGAGAGCCTCTATACAACACACGGGAGTGTGATGCAATTCTCTGCTCAGGACACCATTATTCCACTTTATACATGCAAAATAGTTGTCAGTGGCTGCTATATGAATGTTGTGCATCTTTTCAAAGGTAAAGTCAGCAATTGTAACTAATGCACTGTATATTAAATTCACCAAATATCACGTTGAGCTTCTGAGGAAGTACTGAAGGGAGATGCGTTTGTTTTGAAGTTCAAATATCACAAGTAACCACAGTTTCCTTTTTACAGAGGGTGCTTCCCCCATCTCTCTGTTTCACCTCCCTTCCTCCTGTGGTTTCTCAGTGAAAGCCACCTGGCAAGACCTGGTGGTGATGGCGTCTTATGACGGCTGTTACATAACGCAGGAGGTACCTGCTTCTCTGGCATGAAATACTGTGTGTGTGTTTTATTTGTTTATATGAAGGTAGATTCCTCAATTTTTGTCAATTGCTTGTGTAGCTAATGCTAGTGCAGTGCTTTAATTACTACTACTACTATTCTTTGTTTCTGTCAATCAGTATAGCCTAATATTAGTTATTTGGTTTTTACAAAACCTGCAAATGACAACACCCGGATTTATTTTCCCGGCAAATTCCTCAATACAAGTTATGGAGATGGTCATCGTGCGTGTCAAATCAAAATGCCTCTCCCGTCAAGTAGGCGGGCTTTCCTTGAGGCAGTTGGCCAATAAGGCTGTGTCCTGCGTCACTACTGTGTCAGTAACAAGGTGTGTTGTGTCAGGACGGCCGCCATGTCCTGCCCATGCTGTGGTGGGGCAAACCGCTGAAGCTCGCCTGCCCAGTGCAGCTGCCCGCTCAGCACCCCTCATCCCCCACAATCCTCTGCTCCCCGTATGGCATGGCGGTACGCGTCCATGGCAACACGGAGGACATACCAGCGCTGGCAGTCGTAGGTGTGTTTGGAACTTCCCTCCTGCTGATGTCCTCAGAACAGTATTGTTGCTTTGATGCAATGTGTCTCTCTCTCTCTCTATCTGTTTCCATTAACCCTCGTGATGTCCTCTGGGTTAAAATGACCCAAATCACTAGCTCTTTGTGGCAGATAGAAGGCGCTCAACCTAATTCTACAGCTTGCACACACACGATGTGCACTGCTGACACAGCAAGGTGAGTTTGAAACCTGAGGACAACAGGAGGGTTAAAAGGCACATAAAACAACATAAATACATAAAGAAATTAACAAATAAATGCACTCAGCAATGCCAATTGAAAAACACACAAATCATACACAATCAGATGGCGCCGCCAGGTGGCCAAATATGAGATT